>JAWNOM010000484.1:4562500-4670000 GCA_035045965.1 Drosophila aldrichi
CGATTTGCAAGCCGGCTAACGTTATAATTAAATGCTCGCCTTGTCACACTCACACACACACACACATAAAGCAAAATAAAATAAAAATATTAAATCGAAAAAAAAAGAAAACAGAAAAACAAAAACAATTATAAAATTGATAAACGTTTAAATGACAGCCAAGAGGGGCGCAGATTCAAGTGGCCTCAGGCGTGGACTTTACAGGATTACTGCCGCTCTCTCTCCCTCTCTATGCGCCAGCAGACAGAGTTGCCACCAAGCTATCAGCTGTCCAAGAGTTGCCACAGTCGCCGACCAAGTCGAGACAGCGAACTGACCTTTTGCATTAATTGCGCGCCAAGTCAATGCCAAATCGTTCAGCTGACCCAAGACAGAGTCAGCCATACATACATGCATACATGCATATATACATATGTATATATATTTATGTATATATTAATATAGTTCGTTTTTTAATTTGAAACGGGTTGAGCCGTTTGTTAAGTGGGCGTTGGGTTTTCTTGTTTTTCAGCCGGACAGCGGCTATATAATTTTTCATTTGGCAAGCGATGTTTGAAGCGTCATTGAAAGACAGTGGCGTTGTCAAAAGGGGATTTCAACCAAATTCCAGCAGAAGTGCGAAAACGAAGTTTTGAAGTAAAACTACCATTAAGTACAATTTGATTTAGAGAGTTACCTTAAGTTAAATCATATGAAAAATTCCCATATTGAAACTAGAAAAGTTCTATATCTAACTTATAGATCATATAGGAACATAGCGTGTGATTTAACTCAATGTAACTCTTGGCTTATTACTGTCTGTCTGCTTCTCTGTCTCTATCTCTGTCTCTGTCTCTGTCTCTGTCTCTGTCTCTGTCTCTGTCTCTGTCTCTGTCTCTGTCTCTGTCTCTGTCTCTGTCTCTGTCTCTGTCTCTGTCTCTGTCTCTGTCTCTGTCTCTGTCTCTGTCTCTGTCTCTGTCTCTGTCTCTGTCTCTGTCTCTGTCTCTGTCTCTGTCTCTGTCTCTGTCTCTGTCTCTGTCTCTGTCTCTCACTCTATCTGCTTCCCTGTGTCTCTATCTCTCTATCTGTCTTTCTATCTGTCTCTCTCTCTGTCTCTCTCTCTCTCTCTCTGCTTCCCTGTGTCTCTTACTCTCTCTCACACTCTCTCTATCTCTGTCTCTCTATCTCTCTCTTTCTCTCTCTCTCTCTCTGTCTCTGTCTCTCTATCTGTCTCTCTATCTGTCTCTCTCTCTTTCTCTCTCTCTGTCTCTCCCTCTGTCGCTCTCTAACTTATGTACATCTTTCGACAAATATATTTAGATATATTACTTATCAGCTATATCAGCTTTATTTAGTTATATTTATATACATAGATCTGTTTTATCAGCTATAGTTCGTCTTAGTGTAATATATCACTTTTATATAAATCTTGTATAAATCTGCTGAAAAATGTGCCCTAAATATTCAATTTGAAGTCTCATTGTCCATGCTTAAATAGTCCAAAAATTTAGTATGCTTAAGGCAGCTTCCAAGAAGATATCGCTATATCCAATACATCATATATATATGTATATACTATATATTCTGTAATATATATCTATAATATATAGTATATGCATTGCTGTAAATACTATTCCAATCTATAATAATCTAATATGCAGAGCCCCTACGTGTGATACCCTCTCTTTCGCAGCCATCCCTCGCCGGGGTACGCCCATGGGCAATCGGTCAGATACATTGCACGGCAGGGCATATCTATCTATAGCGACGTGTCGCGACTGTCTGGCATTTGTTTAGGCGTTTTCGATTTTTATGTTAAACTAAAGTGAAAAATTAACATAAATTACATGTAAAACTTATGGGCGCACGATTGGAGTCGAGTGTCGCAGCTGAGCTGAGCGTCGCACTCCAAATGCGAAATCAAAATCAAAAATCAACTGACGCCAGTCAACTATTTGTTGTTGTTATTGTCATTTGTCTGTCTGTCTGGATTCCAGTTTTATATGACTCGAGTTGATTTTATTTTGGCTTGCCAACAAATCGCTGAATAATAATGGAACAGCTAAATGGTACCAATAAGCTTCTGATTTGTGTGAAGTTTTGCTCGCATTTTCAGCGCTTATGTAAATCCATATTAATAATCATAAATAATGATGTTGCCTTTGCTATTTGCCAGTTGTTGTTGTTAATGATTGTTGTTTTTGTTGTTATTGCTAATGCTGCTGCTGCTGTTGCTGTTGCTGTTGCTCTCTGTGGTTAGCCAGCAGACCTTCAGCATTTGCGGTTTAGAGTTTTGAGGCGTTGGCTGGCCATTTAATTTGAAATGATTTCTAGCTCATGGGGCTAGCTAATTTCACGTTCGTCCCATTGCCCAGAGTCGCAGAGTAGACAACAAGTTGCAGCCCCAACTTTTGCTTCATCATCAGCAGTCGCAGCAGCAGCTTCATCTTCATCTTCATCTCCATCTCCATCTCCATTTGCTGGCCAAATCGACTCGGAGTTTGCTTTTGCAATTTCAAGTTGCTTCATTTAATTTGCTGCTGCTGCAGCTAAACTTCATGCCACGTCAAGCTGCAACTGCTGCTGCTGTTGCTGCCTCAGTGATTGTGTGTAGAATATCAATTACTTATGCTAAACACCTGCTGCATCGGAATGTCTGTCGGGCAACGAGCGCCGATTCTAAACCGGGCCTAAATACTCACTCTCAGCTATACACACACATACACACATACATACACATGCACGCACGCTAGCACGCTTGCACTTATGCTAGCTCAAGTTTGTGCCTTAAGTCTTTCGATTTGTTGTTTCTTCTTTTTGTGTTCTTCGCAAGTTTTTCTACAGCTCATGCTGCTGCGGCGGAGTCCATTAGCTTTTTAGTGTGTGTTGCAACTACGCTTCTTATGGCACTTACGCTCAATGCATTTCTATCTTAAATGAATATGATTAAATTAAATATGTGCCAAATAAATAAATTGTTAATAAATAAAAAAGGTAAATTATAAAGTTTTAAAGTTAAAAAAAAAAAAAAAAAATAACATAAATTTTTATTATTATTATTTTTGTCTATATGTATATGTATATATGTACATGTATATATTTATTAATAAAAGCAAATAAATAAGTAAATAGATTTTTCATCAGTGTTTTGTATAGTAAAAAAACAAAAACAAAAAAAAATAAACAAACAAAAAATAATAAAAATCTAAAACTTTTAAATGTTTAAATATTTTCGTTTTTACATTTACATTTTCATAATTTTTAGAATTTTCGTTATTTTTTTTTTTTTTAATAAAGTTGTTGAATAAATTTTTTTTTTTTTTTTAATTAATAAAAACTGAAAACTTTTAAGTTTATACATATTTTAGTTTTAACATTTAATTTTTAACCATTATTAGTAATTTAATATTATTATTTTATTTTATTTTTTGTTTTGTTTCCATAAAGTTGATAGAATTAATTAATATAGATATATAAATATATTTCATTTGAATTTAATCTACACTAAATGAATGTACTCAATATTTTTACATACAAAACATAGATATACAATATATATTTATACATATGTACATATATAAATTATTATATATGTATACACAAATATTTATTTTTACCAGTTGAATGGAGCTTAACAAATTTCTTTTTAATCAGATACAAAATGTATTATAAAAAAGTTAATTGTTTATTCTAATATTTATTTTGAGCAAGTGTATTTGGTATTCGTTTGTGCCTGCCTTTGGTTACCGCAGTTTGTTCTCTCGTTGCTTGAGCTCGTTTTATGTTTGCTCATTCAACTGGCATCAACACGCCGTTTCGTGTAACGCAGTTGAGGCTGCTCAGCTGCAGTGGCTGGGCCGGGTCCAGGGTTCAGTTTTTGATGCAGCTCCAGCCAGGAGTTGCCCCACCCCAGCTGCTGAAGATCTGCGGCTGTAGATCGCATTCAGTCTGTGGGTCTGCGAGAGTCTTCAATGATTTGGTTTTATTTTTTTTTTTTTCTCCTCTTTGCTGATTCGCTTTTTTGTGCCGTTTTCATTTTCGTTCTCGCTGTCGTTTTTGTGGCTGTGGCAGGCAGTTAACGTAGCTGCCTCTGCTTATGAGGTCGATTTTTCTCGAGTCTCGATCTCGCGCGTCCCCCGTCCGACCACTGCCAGCTGCCATAAATGGCTCGTATCATTTGCGGTGTTTTGTACTGTGCAAGACTTGTTACAATTAATTAACTGGCGCATCAATTAAACGCTGCAGTTCACGTTGGCCAAGTTAGCAGGCGCCGCATTGCCAAATCCCTTGGGATAGCCCTGGACAGGAAACCGAGTCTCGAGTATCGGACATAATCCGCAACCGATAAAAACTCAATTAATGGCCATCATAAAAACAGCAGCCGCATTCACAACATTCACTTCAAGCTTAGCTCTGGCCCCCAAAAAAAAAAAAATAAATAAATAAATAAAAGCCGCTAGGGCACGCCTGTACCAGGTGTGGCACCTGCTGTAAACTGTTTTACTATCGATGTCTCGATAAAAAATACGATTTTACGCTTTCCATTCGAAAACCAAATTTTATCTATCGCAATCGATCTAGTTCTAAAAGAGAACTGCAGCTAAAGAACTAAAGACTCCTCTAGACTCTCCCTCTCTCTCTCTCTCTCTCTTTAATTACTTCCCATATATGTGGAAAAAGCGAGCAGAATGATTGGAGTATCAACTTTGTGAAGAATTCACTCCCGATAAGAACTGTCTCACTTCTTCAAGCATACGCTAGGTACTCAATTCAGTTAGATTCTCTGCGTAAATTTATAGCTCAATATAGTTTGTTTCTATTTCATCAACATATATGTATGTGATATATGCCCTCTTCACCCACAAGTCTTATTTGAATATTATTGAGCCTTCTCTATTTCCCATCTCCAATCGTAATCATTTCTCTCTCTCTCTCTCTCTCGACTTTCAACTGGGGCGCCTTTTGGACAAATTTCTGTTCATTAGCTGGCGCTGCTGTGGCTCTCCTCAGCGGAACAAGGCTGGCCATTAAATAACAAAACTAAGCAACTAATTGGAAGCACACAATTCTGACTAAATGACGCTCTGTAATTGTGAGGCAGAGCGAGAGAGTGAGAGAGCGAGAGCGATTTGCTGTTGACGTAGAATCAAGTCGAAAATTAAATGTGATTTGGAATTTGTCGAAAGTTTTTTTTTCTTTTTAGTGTTGAGAGAAGTAAAAAACAAAAACGAAAAACGACAAACAAATGGAATAAAGTTCTCACAATTAAAATGAGCTTAAATTAAAAAGTACTTTTACAGTTTCACACTCTTGACACGCAGCTGGCAGCTGGCAGCTGGGATGGTTCGGTGGGTCAGGCGGTGGATAGGTGGGTGGGTGGGTTTTGGTTGGTTTGGTAAGGTGAGCCACTCACCAATTGTGATGGACAGCGTAACTGAAACTGGGTGAGTGGACCGAACGAGAAACGACTGCGGACGTGCTAGCCAAGTAAATGACTTATAATTGATATTCTAAAAACGGATAAGCATCGCTCGAAGCAGCGCCGCGACGGCCCATAGCCATCATCATCATTATCATTATCGTTATCATTATCATTATAATGAAATTGCCAAGTCGATGCGACGCATTCCAGGCACTTTTGCAAATTGTTGTTATTGTGGCTGTGCTACCGTGTGCTGCTGTTGCTGCCTCTGTTGCTGTTGTTCGGTAATTGCCACACGGCGGCAACTCAATCTTGCAGCAGCGCCCACGGATTCAGGCAGTCGCGCGCACCAATTGAAAATTAACATGTCCACGTATGCAAACGACTGTTGCGTGTGCCTCCTCGCCGCTTCACAGGTGCTGCAACTGTAACTACCAACTGGCAACGGGCAACGGGCAACGAGCAACTGCAACTGCATCTTTATTGTTGTCAATTTGGTGGCAGTTGGACGAACAGCTACGACGACTCTAATAAGCAGCCAGCAGCAGACCTTGGGCCAGAGCCAGCACGCAAAATAACAGCTCGACGCCAGTTCGCTCCACTTTATGGACGCGTTGTAAATCATGAAATGCAAATACGCAATGCACACACAATCGAGAAGAGCCAGACTTTTCATGTGCCTTGAACATGTCAAATATATCAACACTCAAGCGGTGGCCTTATCTAGCTGCGCATCTCAAATAAGCGGGTCACACTTAGAGAGAGAGAATGGCAAAAATGAAGCAGAAGCATGGTTGAATGAGAGTAGAAGCTGGGCTGATATTGTTATATATATAAGACTGGCAGTCCTAAGCTTTGCTTTGTTTCCTGAGGATCGCAAAGTAAGGCTGAAGTAAAGGCAAAGAATAAGAGGAAATAAGTAGCTCAGTTCAATAATAGTAGAAGCTATGAGAATCGCAAGGAAAGGCTGTAGTAAAGACAAAGAAATAATATATAAATATATGAGACCGACAGCAAAACGTATTTCAATTCATGAGAATCGCAAAGAAAGGCTGAGCCAAAGACAGAATGTTAAAGAAAAAGAAGAAGAGAAAAGAATAGATGATATAACATATATGCATATAGTATATCTAAGTACTACAACAATTCATGAGAATCACATAGAAAGGCTTGTTTGCATGTTTCTTCTACAGTACAACCAAAAACCCACTTGAGATTATAGTATATAAAGATTGATGGATATATGTATATGCATAGATCAAAATAACTCCAGTTTCACATAAATACCTCAAGGTCTTTATGTTCATTCATTATTGTTATATTTTCTTTGGAGCATTTGCCATTGCTCTTCGAGATTAAATCTACTCTAATTAACAGAATTCTTTCGTCATGCTGTTCCGGCTGCTCTCAAGCGCTGAACCAGTAACGAGCCAATGTTGAGTTCTACTGCTGAGGCCTTGAATGCTTTACGCAATTCTCTCACACAGAATTGTCTTACAATGGGCTAAGTCGCTTAGATTGCAAACAATTCCCAGACACCTTACACTCGACACTCGGCACACATTGGCTCGGAGACACTTGGAAGGCCTTTGTGCTTTTGGGATTTGTCAGCGATTATCCGATTGGCGTTGCTTTTTGGGGTCTAGGACGGAAGTTGACTGCTATAATTAATAAAGATTTCAATTTGCATTTGCCCACCTGCAATTTAAGGCGTTTGCGCAAGCGCCAAGCGGCGTTAGCGTCAACGTCAACGTCAACGTCGGCGTCACGACGTCGCGCCGTCGCGCTGTCGACGTCAGCTGCAATCGTTATTTCGTAAATGCAGCAGCCGATGCCGAGTAGCGCGAGCTCTCCATATATAATTTGTAGCGCCAAATGCTTGAGTTGGCTTTAACCAACACTTAAGCGAAGTGAAGTTGGCTTCGGTCTCAGAGCGGCGGTTACGCAAGCGTTTAGGCCAACGTTAATCAGCTGTTGGCAAATCAACGCCAATTGCCTTTTCTCGCATTCGGGTGACTTTATTCGAGCGACATCTAGCGGCAGCAGAAGAAAGCAGCTTGCCTGATGTGAAAATTAAGCCTGAGAATTGTATCATCGATGCCAGCTGGCCAACTGACAGACAGACAGAGAGGGAGACAGAAAGTAGCATAAGCCCTAGAAAAAAGTGTTGTAAAACATGCTGACAAATGACTCTCTCACACACACACACACACACCGCAACGAAATATGCAGCAATTATGCGCGATATTTCAGCTGCAGACATGCAACAGTTGGCCGAGTTAACACAGCCCCAGCCAGCCCCAGCTAACCATTCGCCCACTTGCTGGCACATGCATATTCTGTGCTGAGCTCATATTCATGACTGTCTCCAAGTGGGCGGCACTCTCTCCCTCTCTCTCTCTCTCTGTGTGTGTGTGTGCAGTTCACACAACTAACTTATGTTTAGCTACAACAACAATTTATGTGCCTTGTCCTTGCAGCATGGAATTGAAGGAGTGCCAGCAACTACTTTATGAGCATACATAGAAAAACACACACACACACAAATACACACCCACACACACACACATACTCAGTTTTCTGTTGATGAATTTAATTAGTTAGAACTGATTTCTGCTTCAAGCACTGCTTCACTCGTTTCTCACTCGAATTGGCAAACGTTTTTTAACTTCTCCAACTTCAACTTCAACTTCAACTTCAACTTCAACTCCAAATGCTAATTCAATTCTACTCAGTTGGCAATTGCTTTGGGCTGTATGAAATCAGCAAAAGACTAGCTACTTATTACACTTATTAGTATTACACTTATTATTATTTTTAGCTAGAAATTAGAGTTCATATTCTGCTAGAGCCTTTGGCTGTGGTTCAGCTACTTAAGAGCGCAAGTAGATGTTTTATTTTTAAGGGAGAGACACGCTTGGAATCCTTGAGTCTCTCACTCCGTTTCACTCTTGCTTTCTGGAGTTATCTATTATCTATATTTTATCTAAGATGCTAATATTTTATTAATCTACTGCGTTCTTCTCTTTTTCTGGCACCCTCTCTATCTATCGCTCTAGTATTACCTGTCTATCTATGTCTCTAGCTCTCTCATTCTCTCTCTCTCTCTCTCTTTCTTTCTGGGGGATTCTCTCCTTCTCCATGTCTCCCTTTTTACGCTCCCTCCTGCAATCTAGCCATTAATGTCTCTCTATTGCTTAACCCTATTTGTTCTTCTCAATGCCTTGCACCCCCTCCCTCTCTCTCTCTTACACTTTCTCTCCAGCAGCTTCTAGGTCCAGCTCTTTGATTTATTTGCAAATTCTCTGCCTGATACCCATAATTCCTGGCATATATATTTTTTTAATAACTTTTCGGTGGTTATTTGCAGCTGTGGCAGATAAAAACTAAAAGAAAAAAAATACCTTCTTCATTGTCAATGTCTATTAAGCAAATGAAAACATTTCGCATTTTGTTGGGGCGACAGGCGACAAGCGACAGGCGACAGGCAACAGCGACAGCAGCTGGAAACAAGTAAAAAGCTGGCTAACGCGGCGTATGCGCAACATCGCAAACAACAAACATGACAAAGAACTTTGCAACCGAATACGGCAATCTAACAAATAGCAATGAAAAACTGACAGCCTGACCGAGCTGATGGTGCGAGAGGGAGAAGGATGGGGGGGGGGGGGGGGGGCGAGTGAGACAGAGAGAGCGAGAGAGAGAGGGGGAGCTGAAGTCCAGCTATTTCGATTGTATTTAGCAAAAAACTAAGAAGCCAGCTAGCTTGTAGCCAGTGACAGCAAACAAGGTGAGGGAGAGAGAGCGAGAGGGAGAGAGAGAGAGTGAGAGAGAGAGGGTGGATACAGTTGAGAGAGTGTGGCCTTGTGAAGTTCACGAAATTGGCAATATTTGCAAAACTTGCACAACTAAATAAACAAGAAAATTTAATAAGAACGTAGCACAGATGCAGGCAGAGAGAGAGAGAGAGTGAGTGAGTGAGGGAGAGAGAGGCAACATGTAAAGCGGTCAAAAAGTGAAGTTGAACAAGAAACACAAAACTAAATGGAGCGCGAATAACGTCGAGTGAATGCAGGCAAAGTAAGGGGCTAACAAAAAAGGGCGTGGTGGGGGGGGGGGAGGTTGAGGGCGGTCAGGGAAGGGAGGGTGGCTTTATGGTGTAAATATGACAAATGCATGCGCAATACAACTATAAAATGCAATGAAAGTGGGCGGCTGTTGGCTGAGTGGGTGTATAGGCGTGTAGGCGTGGCAAGGCGCGCAGCCTGAAACAAATAAAGTGCTGCGAAATGCAACCAGTGTTGCGTAGCTGACAAGAAAGAAGGGTGGAAGGGAGGCAGGGAGAGAGGGAGGTAGGGAGAGAGGGAGTGAGGGAGTGAGGGTGGCTGGCTGCAACAGGGTACCGTTATAGCACTGTTGTCGCTGTAACAACTGCCCCGCGTGCCGCATTTCGCTGGACAATGGCACAAAGTAATTAATTTCAATTTGTAAAGTTCAGAAAAGGCAACGCGCAATGCCCCCAGTCTGCCATGCACTCAGCCTCCCTCCCTCTCTCCCTCTCTCTCTGCCACCTACCCGCCTGACCCCCTGGAAACGTGTGACAAGCTGAAATAATTGCACCGCATGCAGATAAGCGGCGCCCCAAAAAAGCAGCTGCCACAACAGCAGGCAGCAACAATGCCCAGACAACTTAATGTGCAACAAGAGATAAAGAGAGACAGAGAGAGAGACAGTGTAAGAGAGTGAGAGCGCGTGCAACCTTAAAGGCGATGCAGCTAGCTACCCCGCCACGCCCCCATATCTTTCAACTCGATTTCAATTTGGAGCCCCAAACATTTCAGTTTGCAGTTTCTCTTTCGTTTGACTCGTTTCACTTACTCCTTTTTGTTCTCTTCTTCTTAGTTTCGCTTGCATTTTGTATTCGTTCTCGTTTCGTGGCCCATAAACAAGCGCACAAGCGCCCGCATGCAGCCTGACCGACTAAGGGATACCCAGCACTCAGGCACATTATTGCATAGCTAAAGCTCGCACATCATAGCCCATTCAGTCATCTAGGATGGGTATGAGAAATGAAAAAAAAAAAAAAGAATAGAACAAAAACAAAACAAAACAATGCAATAAATTAATGCAACATAAATTTACGGCCTACTGCAGTGCTGCATTGTAACAACAACAACAACAACAACAACATGCCATGGCAACAACAATGACAACAACAAAGGCAACATTTTGTGTCCGTTTGCAATTTCTAAATTGGCTGCAAAATAACAATGCGAATCGCGTTTGAATACGTTTCTTAAAGGACAACAGAAATTGGGCATAGTTGACTAGAGCTTCACTCGATTGGAAAGTCAAATACACTGCACGAAATGTGCAGACAAAAGGCTAAATGCAATTGCAATAGAAGTTGAAGGGCAATAATAATATATGTAAATGTCAGTGTGATGCATAGATTCAATGGAATCTCTCTCTCTCTGTCCCTCTACCTCTCTCGCTCCCTCTTAATATATGTATATAAAGACTTTCTATTAATTATAGTCATGATAAGCAAACGTCTGGTGTCTGGTAGCCAAGGCAACTGATTGAATGTCTCGCCTTTGCTGCTATATTAATTATATATGCAAGACAGTAGATAGGGACACAATGTTGGGGTCTAGATGACCCACTCATTGTGTGCAACTGAACAAATGGCAAGTGCGGTTTTATTGTCCCCGGTCAAAGGACAACTCTGACCGACTCTGCTAATTAGAGACTATATCACCAAACAGATGTCAGCCAACTGAGTTCGTATAGCCCATGTGGGCAAGAGCTGAAATAGTCCACACATAAGTTAAGACTAGCTATAGAGGCTGACATTCAATCTAGATCTATTGTTAATAAATTATTCTACATTATTTTATGAAAATATTTCATCTCTATCTTCACGAGAATACACGTGGATTTATATGAGTTCCAATAGCCATAGCCTTTCCTTCCCATTACGCCTCCACACTACTACTCAACACTAAATGATTTATAAATAAAGACAAAACAAAAATAAGGTAAAAAAAAAAAAAAAAAAAAAAAAAAATAGAAACAATACCTTTGAGATCAAATGTTTTTAAATTACAAAAAAAAAAAAAAAAAAAAAAAAAAATATATATATATATATATATAAAAAATATACATTTTTTTTTTTTATTTTTTAAAATAAATAATTTACCAAAATATATAAATAAAAGCCTCTAAATGATTTATAAAAAATAAAAAATAAAATATTAATAATAAAAACAAAAACTTTGGAATCAAATTTTGTTAAATTAAATTTTTTTTTATGTTTACAAAAAAAAAAAAATTATTATTTACCAAAATATATAAAATTTGGATATACTTTAATTTAGGTTCAGAATGTAACTTTTGCCTTTAATGTCTGACTGAATGTTTGCCTCTGCGTTGGGTTCCTTATATACGAAATTTCAAATGTGAAGTCGATCATTTATTTCAACAATAGACCTTTGATAACCCTGCTCATAATTTATCTGCAATAAATTGTCGAACAAATCCTTCTATCAGTCAAAAGTTAATGGTATTGTACATATATTGTTGCTGCTTAAAGAGTTGACACACACACACGCCTATTTCCCCTATTCCGGGTATTTCTGTATTTTCTGCTTTTATCTCACTTTTTCAATTGAGCTCTCTGGACAGCGAGGCTCCTACACAGTGCTACAAGTGACAGAGTGCAGCTACTGGTAAATTATGTGCATGGCCATGGACAATGTTTTATGAGGCATGCATCTCCTACCCTCTACACACTCTCTGGCTCTATCACACTCCCTCTCCCTCTCCTTCTCCCTCTCTCTCGCACACTGCTCTTGCGCGTGTATCATAATTTACAAGCGAACAGTTGGCTAGCGAAAGGATCTGAATTTGGAGCCAGCTGATACTGATTAGGTTTTTTTCTGTTGTTTCTTACTTTTGTATACCCTTGTAGAGAATATTATGAGAACCATATGAACCATTTGAGTCGAGTCTTATATGATATATCTACTTATGTGTATGTGAGCAAGATATATTTTTATACCCTGAACCCATTGAAAATGGGAAATCAGGGTATAATGGTTTTGTTGTAATGTATGTAACAGGTAGAAGGAGTCGTAGCAGACCCCATAAAGTATATTCATATATTCTTGGCACTATTTGCTGTCTATTTCTTCAAAGTATTCCCTCTACGTATTTCGAAGTATTTCTTCTAAGCATTTTCTCAAAGTATTTCTGCTAAGTATTTCCTCTTTCTTCTAAGTATTTCCTCTTATTATTTCCCTTACGTAATGTCTCTACGTATTTGCCTTACGTAATTCCTCTACGTAATTCCACTACGTTCACACACTCGACTTCACTGTATTGCGCTGACCCCCAGCAGGCCTGGACGACTGAAGACTGACTGAAGAAATGCTGCAGCTGCTGCCCTTTATATAGGGCCACTTTTACTCAAGCACTGTCTCTTTCAAAGGTTGAGCCTGACGACAGGTAGAGCTCGTTGCAGTCGAGCTTCAAGTGACTAATTGTAACGTTCTCTGCTGCTGTGAGCATTCTAGCTTCGTTTTACCTAAATGCAAATACCAAATCAATACTGCTACATACACATAGACAACTTTAATGATCTTCTGCACTTCTTCTCTCCTCGCGTTTACTCTTACTCTAGTACTGTTTCTGCTTCAATAATTTGTTCATTTTGCTAGTCGAGCGGACTCGACTTGAGCTTTCATACTTGTTAAAATATTCAAGTACTTCTTCTTCTTTCAAGCAACTCTCTCAGTTCTGTTAAGATATATGTCAGGTACTATAAAAAAATAATAATTTATTAAATTGCTCGATAAATGAATCGATAATATATTCAAGTGATTATATGTGACATAATTTAATTTTCAAATATGCTCAACTTTTTATTAATCAATTAATTAAAGTTCATTCTGCTTCACATATTTTCTAATGAAATTATTAAATATTAATTTTTAATCGATAAAATGCAGTGATTTTCATTTGAACGTGTTATCGATTGATTAGCATTCGATCAATTTAAATAAATTGTGGTTAATTAGCAAGATATTGTCACTTAAGAATATTATCAACTAATTATTAATTGATCAAGTCGATAACATTTAGGTATACATATATATTCTTACACTACTATTAGCTCTCACCCCAAAAAAAAAAGAAGAAAAACCTCTCGATTATATAAATGTGATTTCCTCTTTTGTCGTTGTTCTACAAATTACACTATCGTGACTGTTTGTTCCAAAACTAACTGATTGAAATGTATATTAAGAGTGTGTAGACAAAGTGGAGAAGTTTTCTGAGAAAATGGTGAAGCAGCAACCGCTAATTAAAAATGCATTCGTCTTCTGTAAAAGGAAAGAAAGAAGAAAACCAAAACCGTTTTGGCCCGATAACTGGCTACTGCTCTGCTCTGCTCAGCTCAGCTCGGTCGGGCTCGGACTGTCTGGCATAAATCTTTATTATCACGAAACGACAAACGACAATGATATACCAGAGCGAAACAGAGTATCGAAATGGAACGCGATGATGATAAATTCGGGTGTACGAAATGAAGATATAAATAAATATACAGCCAATAAAGCATAAGACATTAACTTGTTGGCTACCAGCTCCACACAGACGAAGTGAAACTTAATTAGCTACGCTGTGGCTGGCCAGGCCAATGGAGGGGTCTCTGATTGGATCTCGCTGTGAGGCGCTGCGGTGGCTATGCCACTAGCATTGGCATAGCATTTATGAGTTGGTGGTCCATCATGATGTGGCTAATGAAGTGCATACAGTTACATTTGCACTTTCAGCGCCTTTCATTAGTATTCGCACTAATTGTTACCCCTCCGGGGCATGGCGGGCAGGCAAAATTTCTTTCGACCCTCATTTGATTGGATTTGCCAGGCCGCTACAGTTCGGGCCCAATGCAAACAATCAAAACTTGCTTCAGCATCACCAGCACCAACAGCAGCAGATGCTAATGAAGTCATCTCATCAGCGTGTTGCATACAAATGCGTCGCATTCGCCTGCTGCCAATTTCCGTTCTTGATTTATGCTGCAAAATGTTGCAGCAACTGTAACAGCAATAACTGGCAATTGGCTATCGCCGGCAATAGGCGAAATCTGTGAAATCGAACAACGACAACAATCAAATCGCTGGGCGCAAAGGCGCCGCTGATTGATGACATTGATTGATGATGTTTGCCGGCCCAGCAATAATTATGCCAATTACAATGGCCTGATTTTTATTTCTGTTTTGCTGGCCTTTTTTTTTTTTGTCGCTACTTTGATTTAAGGCAGGTTCAATCAGAGCTATTTCAATTAGCTTGACTTGATTGATGAACAGCAAGCTCGAAAGGCTCTATTTAAATTGATAATAATATTAATAATAATAACTACAAGTTGAATCAGTAGAGAAAGAATGAGTATAGAAGATTGCATATATAACTTATATTTCTCCATACTTGATTGAAGACTTGATTGATGCATAGCCGGCTTCAATGTCTTCATTATTGAATGCTTTATATTTGATTGAATTAGTCTTGGGTCAGGATGTAGGTTAGGTTAATCAACGTGTTAGCTCTTGATCTCGCACTCTATATTTATATATGGTTGATTGAGGGTTTGATTGATGAAGAGTAAAATTGAATGACCTAATATCTAAGCATGTCTCCTCATAGAACTGAAAATTGCTTAGTTGATTGAACAAATTTTAAGTTTATGTATAAAAGATCTTGATAAGAATTAGCTTAGAGATTCTGCTGGTTATACAAGATACAGTGCGGAGTAGGATAAAGCTATATTACATCACATATGTTGTCTTAAAGCTATAAAAATATATTCTTACGGCTTATAACATTTATATGAGAGACAAATTCTATTCTATTCATTTCTCGTAATTTGTTTCTCCGCCAGCTAAACTGTAATCAGTCAAAGATAAATTTGCTGGTCTCACTCTCTCATGTACGACTATAAAAAACTGAATTTCCAGCTATTCCAGCTACATAGATTTGTATGTTAGATACGGCGAGTCAAAGACACGGCAACGGATTGTGGACAATGTTTTTCTTTTTTTGCAAATATTTTCCAAGAAGTCCGGAAATGAATCTATTTAGACGAAACTGTTCGGGGAAACAAACGCAATTGCCAAACACCTAAAACATATTTTGCTGCAATTTTTGTTTTGTTTTCTTGTTAATTTTATCAGATTTTTTGGGCGCAACAAGCAGAGAAAGAATAATGAATTAGCCGTAGCAAAGACAACAATTAAGGCAGAGAAACATTTGACTGCCTTCAGTCGAGGTGAGCCCGAATAACAGCAGCTGAAAAAGACATGCGGGTACAAAGAGAGAAAGAGAGAGAGAGAGAGTGAGAGAGAGAGGCAGGTTGATAGTGACTATGAAAGTGAGCGAAAACTGTGGAGAAGGGCAATGGCCAAAAAGGGAGATGAAACCAAAGATTCGCAACAAAAATCTGCTCAATCACTTTTCACTTAACCCAAACACAAGAACTTCAAGTTGATGTACGAGAGCACATGTGGAGGCTGCACCAATTGTAGAGGAGTGTTAAGGGAAAGGAGAGGAATAGCACACAAAGGCACGGCAAATGGGTCAGAGCTAAGGAGGGGGGCAGTCGACTCCGGGCGGGCATAAAAGGAATAGGCATGTGTAAAAGTGATGTGTGGGCTTTTGAACACCAAAAAATAAAAGAGAACAAACAACAACAACAACAACAACTACCAGAAAAGCAGCAACGGCAGCAACAGCAGCAGAAGAGCCAAGCAGAAAGCAAAAAGCAAAAGCAAACTTTGCTTCGATGATGATGATATGCAAAAAAGGCCAAGTCGGGAGCAAAGAGCACAAGCCGTAAGAATTGGGCAACAACACATGTGCACACACACACAGACACACACACACACACTCGCACACACGCCTGATATTTAATTCCTACTCCAATGAGAAGAGGAAGAAGCAGAGGCGAAAAAAAAAATATATAAAAGCGTTGCTACGTCAGCAGCAGCAGCAGCAGCAGCCAAGGCAACACTTGACTAAAAAAAAAAGAAGAAGAAGAAGGAGAAGAAGAAGAAAATACAGCAAAAGTGCTTTGCCCAAAATATTTAGCAGCAGATAAAGTCAACATGGCAAGGCCTAAACTTCCTGGCCTAAACGAATATCGTAAGTCGTGATTGATAGTGAACAAGTCACGTGAATTGCCATCGAAAACGCCAAATCAGCGATAGTCGATAAATATCAAGCATCGAGGGTTGAAAGTCAACTTTTTATTATTAATTCTTATACATAATTGTTAATATACCAAGTTCTTAACAACAACTAAAAACGTTGCAGTCGGGCATTAACGACTGCAGCATACGCTTTTACGACCCAAATTCAGCATGATTCATTTTCTGATTTAATATAATAAAATACCTAAAAATAGAAATTAAAAAAAAAAAAAAAAAAAAAAAAAAAACATTTTAAATCTATATAATCTGTCTCTAAAAATATATAGCATATATACAAAAAATAATAATAATAATAATAAACTTAAATATACCTAAAAATAAAAATAAAAAGTAAAACAAAATAATAAAAAAAAAAAAATAATACAAAAAATTATAATCTATATAATCTGTCTCTATAACTATAAAACATATTAAAAAAAAAAAAAAAAAAATTAAATAAAAAAATAATATTAAAAAAAATAAAATAAAAAATAATAAAAAAAAATTAAATAAAAGAAAACAAATAATAGATTTCAATATACCTTAAAAGAAAAATTTAAAAAAAATTAAATAAAACAAATAAAAAAAAAATTGGAAATCTACATTATCTATCTTAATAAAAATATAATACATAAAAATAAAAATAATAATTATACAATACAAAAATTAAAACAATTTATCTATTAATATTGAAATATCTATATAAAATATTATTCAAGTAATATTTAAATTCATAGACTAAACATAAAATAAAAAATAAATAAATAAAAAAATTAATATTGAAATATCTATATAAAATATTATTCAAGTAATATTAACATTCATAGACTAAACATAAAATATAAAATAAATAAATAAATACAAAATTAGTAATAAAATAGCATTGCATAAGAAATATACAATGTATTAAAAATATTTATAAATCAGTTTCTTAAAATATCTTATATAAAAAAAAAAAAATAAAATAAATAAATAAATAAAACTGCATCAATTTTATATGAAAATAAGCTCACAAGTACAAAAAAAAAATAATAATAATAATAATAATAAAAATAAAAAAAAAAAAATAAATAAAAATAAATAAAAATGAATAAAAATTTATATGCCGCTTTGTGATTGGTTTTCGCATAGCTTTGGTCCCACTGTGCCATCTCTTACCTGTATGCAAAAGTCTTTTGCATCGACTTAAATGTTCATTAAGCCAGGCGATGTATGCGAAAGCTGCTATCGCATAGCTGATGCTATGTGACTTGGCAGCTTTCAGAAGGGCTCACTGCAATTTGTTGTTGTTGTTATTGCTATTGTTGCTAAGCGCTTGCAGTTTTTTTTTTGTTGCTTAATGCGAATCGAGCAGGCGGCAAGAAGTTATTGGCAGTTTCAATGTGTCAGCAGCAGCAGGTGGCACGCCCACGTTCGTTGATGATGAAAGTGCGTCAAATGGTTTTTTGATTTGCTGTTTGCTGTTTGCTGTTTGCGTAACAAAAGCTAGTTCTCTCTCTCTCTCTCTCTCGCTCACTCTCTCATTCGGTGTGCCGCCTCCCTTTTGCCTAATTGTATATGCGTGTGCAGTGCCTCAAGCCTTGCGTAAATTTAACAAGTTGCCACTTGAAGCAAACCCTGGCCAAGACAAAGCCAACAGCAACAGCAACAGCAACAACAACAAAAACTACGCCAAAACTGGCAAAAGGCAAGACTCACTCTCTCACTCCCTCTTTCGCTCCCTCTCTCTCTCTCTCTTTCTCTGCCAGGATTAATTTGATTTAGATGTTGAACTGTGCTGCCTGTATTGTGGACTTCACACTTGTCATACACTTACCCAAAAGCGTTGCCAGTTGCCAGTTGCCATCGAGATTTACGGCTCTGCCAGGCTCTGTGGCAGGCAGCAGAAAACCATTTTTAAGTAAGACACTTTTGTTATATTATCAGGTAAAATATGTTCATATATTAACATGCCTTACTATTGCAGCTTAAAGTATTTCTATTTTGTGAGCAAGAGATTCAGACTCTTAAAGCCAGTTGAGTAAGGCTCGATCTCTAGTCAAACAGTAGAGAATTGAATAACTAATAAGTGAATATGTCTATGAATACAAATATTTATATATAGATAGTTTGATTAGTTTTACTTATCATATATGCTTAAAGTTGATGGACTTATGGATCTATTTCTCATATCATACCATACAGCGCTGTTCATATTCGTCCGACCCATTTGGTCACCCAGAAATATCATGTTCAAAAATTTACTTGAACCAAATATGATGATTATTATCGATAACATAAAAAATCGATATTCTCTGATTAAAAAAAAAGAAGAGCATGGGTCCATTTAATATGGCCAGCCTTGTAATATTAAATGGTTCCATGCTTTTTCATTAATCAGCGAAAATTCATTTTTTATGTTATCGATAATAATCGTTTTATTTGCTTTAAGTAGATTTTTGAAAATAATATTTCCCAAACTCAAGTCTTATGCTGCACCGTCTCTGTCAGAAAATATAGGGTTGCTGCATGGCTTAGGCATAATCTTAATATCATGCTTCAATATATATTGCTAGATATATATCATATATAACTGTGTATAGGTAGATTTCATTCAGCATAGATATTACTCTCTAGATTTACTTGTAGATACATACATACATACATATCTCTCATATCATATCATTTATACACATTCCCTATTTTATATACCTATGCCTATATATAACCTATCTAAGGCTAGACTATTGAACATATCATAGAACATAGAATGTAGAACCTATCTCAGTCGAGCTCTGCTCAGCTTTTGCAGCGCATTTAATAGTCGTGGCGTTGCCAGAAGTTTCACTTTGCTTTTGTCAGCTGGATTTGCTGTTAGCTGTTGTTGTTGCTGGTTCATTTTTCTTACATTTTTCTGAAGGGGGGACTGGGGGGGGGAGTTTTTGAGTGTGGGGCGGCAAACAAAGTTGCCACGTTGCCGTTGACAGCTCAAAAAACACTTAAAACGCTGATTTACGTCACGTCTTAGACAGGCAGCGCCCCCCCATCTAAAAAAAAAAAAGAAGGAAAACAAGCAAACGCCACCCAACCCCCGTCCCCCGTCAACCGACCATTGCCAATGCCATCGCACCCCGTTGATCATTACGACGCACAAATTTGGCGCATTGGCAAATTGACTTTGCCGACTGCAGGCGGCGGCTATGGGCGTGGCACGGCCTGAATGCCAGCATGACGGGGCAACAAAATTGTGAAGGTGCCAAATTGTTTGGGGGGTGGGGTGGGGGTGTTGGCGCCCACCCACCAATTAGCGACGCTGCTAAGAATCCTCAAGCCTTTTCGCATAGGCTTCGGCCATTCGCTTCACCTTATTCCAACACACACATTTTTTTTTCGCACTCCTCTTTTTTTTTGCGCTTTTATTTCTTTTCGATTTTGCTTCTCACTTTGACAGCTGCAAATTAATTAGATTTCATTATATTGTGCTGCTGATTGCGCCTAATTAACTGTACTTGAAATTTCAATCATCCATCAAGGCCCAACGTGGGAGGGGGGTGGGGGGTCGTAGGCGTGCCGTCTACTGACCCTTCTTTCGCATTCAATTAGACAATGTGCTGCAATTATGTTAGCAGCCGGCATCAATCAATTAAATTCTTATCAATGCATTGTACGGCGTATCCTTTATCAATTGACCGGAAAGGTCAAGCGAGGCGTGAGGTCGCTGTCGTGGCAGGTCAGCTCAGTTCAACAACAGCTGTGACCTCGGCTAATTTTGTCAGACATTTCATTAAAAGTGCGAAATTTATTTGATTTGATTCGCATCGAGTTGAGTTGAGTTGATTTGCGTCGATTAATGCTTGTCAGCTCGACCAGGTGGCAACGCCAAAGTTGTCAGGCAAATGGGCATGGGGAATACGTCTAGCCGTGATTACATTTCTAATTGAATATTATGTAAATGGTCTATATAATTGATATGCATAGCCATAGATAGACTTGTTAATTATTTTAATTTTGTTTTCGATAACTATCGATAACTCTTACTCTGTGCACTACAATTGTAAATTGCTCGGGGCCCAAGTCAAGTGCTTAGTTTAAGCTAATAGGCCCTGTATAAGGCGATTTCCGACTTACTGCAGCAAGTTGACTAACGGCTTCATTAAAGCATTGCCAGCAAATTACCTCTACAGTGTCTCACTTAAGTCTTCGTACAGCGGAATGAGGCTAAACATTCGTAAAATTTCCATGCACTTTTATTAGCTCATTAAATAGCTTTCTGGCCTATTTTCGACCCCTTCTATTGTACCTAAGTTATCCAATCACACATTGAACTGTGCAACTTTTTGGCTGTGACAAATTATGTCGGCAATTTTCGTTCTGGGATTTTTACTGCATTCTTCGATAGCTAGATAGTTCTTTGAATTTTGCAGCAATTTATGTCCACTTGGCAATTCATTCGATCAGAGCTTGCCACTGCATATATTCGAACATAAGCCAAGGTAAAAGTAAAGCACGTAAAGTTGTACAATGACTTTTTGCAGTCAAAAATTTGACTATTTCCATTCATGATTTAGTTCAGGCTATTGAAAATATTTATAAAGTCATCCCAGTTCATTAACTTACCTCACGTGCAGGGTATTTGCTAGTCGAGCACACTCAAGGCTAATCCAATCTAGCCATAAATTCAGCTTGACCACAATCCATTAAAGTCACACAGCAAAAAAATGCATTTAAAGTATTTTAATATATCAAATCAGTTAGATGCGACCATTAAGGCCAAAATATGAGTGAACGAGCCTTGGAGGCAGCCAGCTCTGCAAACACGTACGCATACATATACATACGTATGAGTATATTTTGTATAGAGCGTACGTATCTTGATTTTAGTAATTAACTTTAAAAGTCATTTATCAATCAATCAGCAAGAATGTGTCAAACTAAAAAAAAAAAAAATGAAACTAACAAACCAAATGGCAAAAATTCAATGGACGCCAAGGGGAGAGATGAAAACAGCACAGAAAAATAACAACAACAACAATAACAATCCAATACTCCACTTGGCACTCCACTCGAATCGATTCAAGTCGAGCCGTGTCGAGTCGAATCGAGTCGAATTGAATCGAGACGACAAGTGTGCTAAAAAGCATTCAGGAGAAGGTCGCACTCGCTGCGGAGGCCGCAAAGCTGAAAATTGGCTTCCAATTGGCCTGCGAAGCGGACAAGCGACAACTAAGTAAATCAAACGTCAAATGACCAAAAAAAAAAATCTATATAAAGAAAAAAATTCAAATAAATAAACAAACAAATACTAACTTACCAAACAACGACGTATTACACCTCTATAACACTTGGCCTAAGCTAGAAATAGAAATTGAGTAATTAGAATTTGATATGACTAGATGGATGTATACACATTTAGACTGATTATTTTTAGTAGGGTTCAAATTTGTTAGAGAAAGAAAGAGATAGAAACAGTGAGAAGTGTGCCAAGAGCGAGAAGAATGAGAGCATGTAAAAGTCGTGTTCCATAGTGCAAAAATAGATATTCCCTTTTGGCATATATCTAATGATTAGATATCTAATAATAGTAATAATGATTAGATTCTAATCTAAATCTGTAATCAGTATATGTAATGCATACATCTCATTCTTGAATGGGTCTAGAGAGGCCTGATAGTATATATAGAGGGAAAGAGCTGAAGAGTAGTAGCCTTAGGGCAGCTATTAAGTAAAATCAATAAGCGATATTTCATCGGTGGGGCACATTTAGACTTTCAGTTATCGAACATAAGCATGTTAGAGTGCTTTAGTAAGTACGACTAAGTAATACCCTATACACAAAGCTGATAAGGAAAAGGTATGATCTATCGAAGAGTAATGAGTACGGCTACATATATGTAGATCTAGAACTACACAATGAAAACTGAAAGTATTTAACGTGTGGGTCTTACGAAATAGCTGTGTTCATACGGAAGGAGGAATGGACGGAGACGTGGATAGATGGTGGGATAGATTGACGGTGAGATGGATAGACGGAGAAATGGGTAGACGAACTGATGAATCCCTAAAGAGAGAAACGGATACAACAACAGACAGACGAACAGATAAGCGGACAGACAGACGGATGAAGAGACATACGGACGGAGCTCTGTATAAATGGACTAACGAATAGATGACCAGGAAGACGGAGAAATGGACGGGCAGATAAAAGGCGAGAGAGACAGATAAAAAGACTAAAAGACAGACGGACCAAATCTTGTGTTGAGTAGATATGGTGGCTTATTTAAGGAATTCTATCTTTTATTTACTGTAGTAAAGTCAGCTTCTAAACACTTTCCCAAAGTCAGCCGACCAGTCGAAGGCATGCCAAAGAGATATTCCTGCTAAAATGATATAAGATATAAACAATAAATTTCCCAGACGCTCTTCATTACATCAGCTTTATATGAATATTATAGGATAGTGAAACACTTTTGGAAGGAGGACTGGACATGGATTAAATGTAAGTCAAATCAAACCTTGAACTAATTCTCTGACTGTTTATTATGATAAAAATCAAAAGTTTTAACAGCTCAAGTTTTCTTTCCATCTAAGATATATGTATATCATACATATACCTCCCTCAATATTCTTCTACTCCAGCTTTCAGTCAACACTTGAGATACCTGAGCAAAATTGGCCAAAAAAGCGCTATGCCTGCTTTACCCCGTTTCAAGTAGCCGTTGAACATGAAAATCAAACACGTCACGGCAATTAAAAGCGACGCCGGGCAAGCTTGAATCCGCACTCAAATTCGATACAGAGTAAACAGAGAAACCGAAACACCGAAGAGGAGGAAGAAGAGGAGAAAACTAAATAAATAACCGAATAACGAAAGCGCTTAAATGCTTTGCCTTGCCAATTGAGCATTCCAAGTAAATTTTTTGCCTTTTTTTTTTTTTTGGTATTTCATTTTTTTTGCCTGGCCTGATAAATGACAAAGGCGCCCATTTATTAACCTTAACTACAATTATGGCTGCTGACCACAGGCAGGCCGACTGGCAGGACTTGGCTTTGGTAACGGTTACAGCTCCGGCTTCAACTTCAATTCTGATTCCGGCTCCGGGTACGGCTACGACTGAGGCACTCTGCATGCCAAATGCGAGCATTAACTGCCATTAGTTGTGGCCTATGTGTGTGTGTGTGTGTGTGTGTGGCAGCTGATGATGCGGCATGCGGCATGCGGCTCAAACTTTTCCACTTTGCAACTATTTCAAAAGTAAAACGAAACTTGGCCAGCCTCCTGCAACTGCTGCGCCTCCTCCTGCCTCCTCCTCCTCCTGCTGCTGAGCACTGTCAACGCTTTTTTGGTGCCAGCAACTGACGTCGATTTCCAATGCGATTCATGTCTACTGACCCGCTGCTTCTCTATCCACCAGCACCACCGCCACCTCCTACTCGACTGCCTGCTGCATGATTTATGATTTTGCCAAAAGTATTTCTGTGGCCAGCAGCAGCAGCAGCAGCAGCAGCAGTCGTCTCGAGCCTCGAGTCTCGGCCCGTCCGACATACAAAGTTGTCTGCTCAAATCATTTTAATTGAAAAAAATTACACATGAACGGAGCCAAAAACTGAAAACGAGAATAAAAACTCTAGCAAATGGCAGAAAATCAGCAAAAAGCTGAACACCGAGGCCAGAATGCGCTCACCGAGTAATCGAAAATCATATTATAGAAGGAAAACAAAATCTAAGAAATGGGAAAGATTGAAAGAGGCGAACATAGAAGAGTAGAGAAGAAAACAGAAGAGTGGAAGAAGAAAGAACAGTATGAAAAAAAAGGAAAAGAAGAAAATATAAGTAAATAGAAGAACAGCAAAGAAAATATTAGATAAGAGATGAGAAGAGTAAGATCAAGCTAAAAGTGAAGAAACGGTGAGCAAAGAAGAAGAAACCAAAAGACCGATTTAAAGAACAGGAAAGAAAAGAAAGTTCGAGAGAAAGGAAGAACTAATGGAATAATGGCAATAAAACCCATTATCGATCTCAAAATTGAGTATACAATACATGAAAAACCATAGACGGTGCCATCTATCGCTTCAACAGCTCTATATGGGACTATATATTGTGTTAGTTCCACAAATTGATCTTAGTTTCCTCTATATAAAACTCTTTACTAATCAAAGAAATTTAACTAAGGCTTCAAAGCTCAGCACAAAACGCAAATAACTTTTATATCAAAAGGGCAAAGAAATATACATATACAATGTGTTCACGTGTAGATCTCTTTATGAGTGCCGACTCTGTTCTATCTCTCTCTCTCTCTCTGTCTGTTTTGTAGTGCTGTCAAGCTTATATGCCCTTCAGCTGGGCAGGGCACTCAGTAGGGGCTTGGCCATGGCCAGTAAGCTCGTGTGTGTGTGTGTGTGTGTGTGGAGGCTAGAGTACCTCAGCACCGTATCTGGGGGGGGAGGGGGCATTGGCTGTGCCTAGGCCTGGCACGTTCGCTAGCTACCGGAAATGTCCATTCACTTGCATATTAACAAAGTTCCGCACAGGCAGCGAACTGGACTGCTTGCATATACTTGGAAGTACTTAATAAACTCCCGGGACGCAACGAGTGAAAATGACGAGCAGACGGACTGACTAACAGCCATATACATATGTATGTGTGCATGTGTGTGTGTGTAGCTGGGGAATGGCCCAACTAAGTTGCTCGTACATCACAAATGGAGACGGAAGAGTGACGGGACGGGCAATGCAAGTCACAGTGGCCTTTAGAGTGGCCTTTCCATAGCATACAACTGTGCGACCGCCTGTGGCGCTGCCCCATCTCCGACGTCGACTTTGACTCTGACTCTGACTGTGGTTGTGGCTCGACTTAACTGAAACAGGAAAGTATTTCGAAGGCACCGGAAACCGGAAGCAAGCAATAATTCAAATGAATTTCAAATCAAATCATTACAAAACATTTACAAAGTATGCGCAGCAAGCTGCACAAAACCGCACGAATCCCCCAAGCAACAGCCGGAGACGTAGACTGAGACGGTGACGGAGACGTAGACGTAGACGAGACGTAAACGTAAACGGAGCCGGAGCCAAAGTCGAGCGCCCGCAGCCTTCACTTGCATGCCAAGGCAATAGCCTTGAGACAGGACCTTGGGACCACAAACGTACACCCAGCGCCACCTATCGGTGGCACTTCTAGGCAACTGCAGCAGGTGGCCAAGTGATTAATTTCTATTATTATGACACTGATTAGGGCCACTTACAAACTCATTACAGTCATGAACACACACACACACAGAGGGGGAGAGAGAGAGAGAGGGAGAGAGAGGATGGGAGAGTGTGGGATTGCTCTGGGCACATTTATCAAGCCATTGGCCGCCACATGGAGCGGCCGTTTGTCTTGCACTTGACCAGGTCCAAAACCAAAGCAACTAAATCAACAGGCAACTGCAGCGCCCGGAGGTCGGCGCCATATGCCACGTGCCACGCGCCACACCAGTTGTCAAGGCCATTAAAGTGCCGGACTTGCAAATGCAATGGCAAACATCGAGCACGCCATTTGGGAGATATCCCAGATATTATGTTAAGTGTGCGATTGGAGAAATGGAGTAACTTTTGATTGAGAAACTCTATGTGAATAGATGAGAAATTCACTAAGGATGATATGTGTTTATAACTATAAATACTAAACTATAACTGAGAAAGAGAGAGAAGGAGGAAAAATAGATAGAGAAGGAGAGGGAGGAGTGATAGAGGGAGAAAGAGGGAGAAAGGAGAGATAGAGAGCGGGAGAGATAGAGAGAAGGAGTAGTAGAGAGATAGGAGAGATAGAAGAAATATATAGGATAGGAGACAAAGAGAGGAAGAGGGGGAAGGCTAGTGTGAACTAGAGAGAGTGAGGGGTAATGAGAGATAGAGAGAAGGGAAACGAAAAAAAAAATAGTTTCTAGTATATATCACTGAGCTATGGTTCCCTCACTAGGTCATACCCTAACCCCAGCATGAATTAATGACTCAAAACTCTGGAGATAATTTATGGAACAGCAAATGTTATAATCGTACTGCGAATGGTAAACAATAAAATCTCTCCAATCTCTAGATGTTATTGTCTACGAAATCAATTCAAGGATAGTCACTCACACGAACGGGTAGATAGACTTGATGGAACCGACTCAACTGGTTGACCAGATCGAGGATTATATACTTTAGACATCAATCACTATCGCAGCTTTCAGCTTGGTATATCAGGTCTAATAACTTCAGAGATTTGTGGACGAACAGATAGGACTAGTTCCTCTAGTTATTCATACACCACGCCTCATCTCCCATTTACATACATTTTCACAAAATCAATCTATGAAATAGATTTAGACTTCCAATCTAATTTTTTATAGAAAATTTCGCAAGTAAATTTCATTGAATAAATAAAAATAATTTAATTTCGTATATAAACTTCAAAAAAAAAAAGGTTTTAAATTAATAGTCGTATTGCTTAGTATAAATTGCGGTGTCTAGGCCGAGCCGAGTTGTGTTGCCGCTGTTCAACCGCGATTCGGACGCACGACGAGCACTTGGGGCCGCTTTTTGCCATTTTTGCCCTTGTTGCCCCTGCGACGACGCCTGCCGTTGCCCTTCTTGTTGCCGCGACGGCGACGCTGCTGGACACGACGGCGATTGCCACCGCCACGGGTGGCCAGGGCCTGGCCAATGACCTGGGGCAGCAATTGGTTGACGGGCGACGAGCCCAAGATCACCTGATCGAGGGCCGCCTGATTGCCGGTGCCAGTGCCGGTGGTAGTGATGGGCGAGGCATTGGCATTACCGTTGCCATTGCCCAGGCTCACGTAGATGGCGCCATTGGCGGCACCATTGCCAGCAGCTGCGCCGCCACCAAGGCCCGTACCGAAGCCCGTACCGAGACCCGTACCCAGGCCCGTGCCCAAACCTGTGCCCGTGCCGGTGCTGATGGGTCGCAGCTGTTCGAGCATGTCCTGCTTGTTGGTGATGTACTCGTTGAGCGCAGCATTCAGGCCATTGTTGCCGCCGATGCCGTTCGCATTGTTATTCAAGCCGGAGGCCAGAAATCGCAGCTGCCCATTCTGATTGCTATCCTTGACATAGAGTCCGGCCAGCCGTGCCTGATCCGCATCCCCAGCAACTGCTGCGCCCTGTGACAGCACCGCCTGTCCGACCAACACCGCCAGCAGAGCCCAAATGTGTACGCCTCGCCTCATGATGCCCTCAACGTTGACTGTTGGCTAGGCCCGGCAGCCCGTTGGCTTTTATAGCGATCGACCGAGCCGCTCTGGTGCATGATATGCAAAATGCCATATCGATTGGGTCCATTCGAAAAATGTACGCTTTCTTCGCATCGATTCTATGCTGGGCACAATTGCGAATGTGCTCATATCATTGCCGGCGATTCGCGCTGTCCATTAGAAAGCCGGCTAGGGCCTGCAGGCAAAATTTTGAGCGTTGGGCCGTTGCTTTCTAAGCGTGTCAAGTGCTCATTGTTTGGCCAGCGTAGAGCTAAACCGGCTCAAGTGCCATTCACAAAAATGAAAATGAAAATTCAATAAGAGTCACAGAATGAGGTAAGACTTCTTCTCAATTATGGCCAATGAATTGAGGGTGTGTGTGTGTGTGTAGTTGAATGTGTGAAAGAACTGATTGTGAAGTCATGAAAGTGTGGAATGCTACCGATATGATAGATCTATGGGTAGAGTCGAGCGGTGAGTATGTACTCTCGCTAAGCCCCTGCAGACCAAACTTCAAACTTATCTAGCTGCACTGATTGCCCCACATACAGCCTCTACCACCCACACACTCACATTACCCCAAACCGCATATACTCGTTTCAAATTCCTGAGCGAGCATAGCAAGTGGTTCAAATGTCAGGTAATGTTCACTGCTGAAATTACTTTTTGAGACGGTGTCGTGCATGCGTGTACCGTGCACTTGTGTGGCCTGAGGAAGTTTTTGGTTTAATATGCGCCAAGCAGCGTAACGCGCATCTAATTGAATCGGCGGCGGCAATTTTCGACAGCCTGTGGCCCACTGTGCGCCGCCTGGGCGGCATGGCCCAAGTTTTTTTTTTTGCTTTTTTCTGTTGCCAAAAACGACATTTTGCTGACGGCCTGGCTGGGGCTGTTGAAATAAATTTCAGTTGGGCCAACGCAATGCACAATCAACACACACGCACACACACACACACACGCACACGCACACACACACACACACACGCACACACACACACACTCGCTATTCACACGCGGTGCGTCGTTTACTTGGCAATGCAATTACGGCCGCTAACCGCGCGTGAAAATAGCAGCACAGCAGTTACAACGACAGCAACAACAACAGCAGCAACAACAGCAGCAACAATTGTTGTTGGTGAACGGCTTAAAGCGAAGCAATGACAATTAACGAGGCAAGCGAAGACGTTGCACGTCGCAGCGGCATATCAATGACAGCGGCAGCGTCAACGTTAAGCAAACGCGTAAGGACGTCCAGCTGGCAGGAAAACAACAGCAACAGCAACAGCAACAGCAGCAGTAACAGCAAAAACGGCAATGGCTGCTGCTGATAGCAGTGGTAAGAGCAACAGCTGCTGCTGATAGCAATGACGACAGCAACAACAACACCAACAACTGCAGCCGCACTGGTAAATGCAACAGCAGCAGCAATAGCTACTGCTGCTAGCAATGGCAGCAGCAACAACAGCAGCAATAGCTGCTACCAATGGCAGCAGCAGCAGCAGCCACAACAGCAGCATGGCTACAGCAGCAATTGCCGTTGGCAATCACTGAAGCAACTGCAGCAACATCAACAACAATGACAACAGCAGCAACAACATCAGTAAAAACAGCAGCAGCAACAGCAGCAACAACAGCAGCAAATGCAGCAGCAGCAACAACAACAGCAACAACAGCAACAACAGCAGCAACAACAGCTGCAACAGCAGCCACTACAGCAGCAACAACATCAACAACAGCAGAAGCAACAGCAGCAGCAGCAGCAACAGCAGCAACAACAACAGCAACAACAGCAACAGCAGCAGTAACAACAGCAGCAGCAACAACAGCAGCAGCAACAGCAACAACAGCAGCAACAACACCAGCAGCAACAACAACAGCAACAACAGCAGCCACTACAGCAGCATCAACAGCCACAACAACAGCAACAGTAACAGCAACAACAGCAACAGCAACAGCAGCAGCAACAACAGCAGCAACAACAACAGCAACAACAGCAACAGCAACAACAGCAACAGCAGCAACAGCAACAACAACAGCAGCAGCAGCAACAGCAACAACAACAACAGCAGCAAAGGCAAAAACAGCCTTACGCATATAAGGGAGGCAAAGCACACACCATCAACCCCTTCCCCCCACCCCTATGCCGGTAAGCACTCTTCACGAAATGCAATGCAAAACGTTAAGCGAAAACCGCACGCACTTCATTTCCACGTGCAATGGCACTGGCAATGCGTCGGGCTATAGTGGAATGGCAGTCAAAGTTTTTGCCACAGCTGCCTCAGTAGCTAGAGAAACACACCCCCCACCCAACCCCTTATCTACCACACCCTGACCCGTGCCCCCAGCCCGCTTGCCGTAGCGACGACAAAACAAAAAGCAGTTTGCCCAAAATGGGTAAAATTGCTAGGAATTTTAAGTGAAATTCCATGACATTTTAATGGGGTTACGATTGGGCACACACACATGCACACATGCAGAGAAACACACTCAACTGCAGACGCCAAATGTTTGCGCCACATGACAGCGCCTGATCCTCTTCAGCTGGCCTAGGTAGCAACCACAACTGCAATTTCCAGCGCCCATAAAAAAGTGGAATTAATGAAAAGTGCAATTGAAATCAAATCAATCGAAACAGCTACGAGCGTTGCTTTCTAATGGTAAAGGAGTTACCTGAGCTCAGAAAAGTGCTAAGATATGAAATACTTTGTAAATGGTGAAAGGTCTATGTCTAGAAAGGACCTTTACATAAAATCGACAAAGTATTTTCATATTACGAGTCTTATCATTCAATGCTAAAGCGGACTGGGGAATCAGTTAAAGTATGATATAGATGTATGTGTATATAATTGTTATTGAAAAGCTGTCCGCCGTATAGCAGCCGTACTTAGAGAGCTACGCCTCTGAAATATACAATCAACTGATGGAACTAACAATTTTTGAAGGGTTTTATGAAGTCTAGGAAATACCTCAGTGAGCTTGATCTTTGAAATTTGCGATTGACTTGTGGAACTAACTATTTCTTAAGTATCTTTCGATGTACTGGAAAGATTTACATGAACTAAATTCTTGATATATACAATGGGCTTATGGAACTAACCATAACTTGTATACCGCCTGTCTAGCAAAGTTCCACTATCTCTAGTCTTTAAGGTATACCATTAACGAATCATATATGTATTTTCTGTAGCACATTCCACAGTCTTCCCCTTATCAAACATTTCAATAGTCTCTTTCAGTCATCAAAGTCCAGTTTTGTCGCTCAAGTAACACGCTCGGAAAAGTTTTGATATAGCAAATATTTAATTGAAATCGGATCCGATGTCCCTTATAAACTAAAACACAGCCCACTTCCTCTACATTTCGAGTTATTTCAAAGAATCAAGCATATGTTTACTTAAAACTGTGGCAAATGCCATAAAGTCTCTGTCTTATGAGATAGTTTGGTCACCCTTGAAACACACAGTGTCAACACGGGCAAACGGAAGTGTTTTCATTTTTGGGGAATGCTGCCGCTACTAAAAATAGTCACGGAAATGTAACGAATCTATGCTTAGAGATCAATAATCGCTCCCAGCAGTGCCGACACGCCCCACCTCCAGGTGAGCCCCTCAGCACTGAGCCAAAGCCATCAAAAAGGTGGCATTATGTTTAGGGGCTGGGCCGTTGGCCCAATCTCCAAAATGACAAACAGACGCAGCAAATAAATAACACGAATGAGGTCGCCAGCACGGGGGGACTGGGCGAGTGGTGGGTAGGATCTTAGCTTACCACTTAAGTCGCCAGCCCCAGCGGGGCGGGACAAATTAACACACAGCCACAGCCACGGGGTGGAACAGGAAGGAACAGGCCGGCCGCCCCCTCTAGAAAGACATCTCATTTCAGATCGTTGCTATTTTCGGATCAGACACAGACACATTTCTTCTTGCTTTTTTGTCGAACAAAGAGGGTGCGTGGGGGCGGTGCGGTGTGGTGTGCGAGGGGCGATCAGTGAGCAGCTTGCCATGTCGCACCTTTATTAATTGCAGTCGACGATGAGCCAGACGCGCCCAGACGAGCGTTTGACATGCTTAATGCGAAAAGCGACCAAGTTGTAGTTGTAAGTAGAGCGAGTATATGGTGGGACTGACGGGACTGACGGGTCTGGCATTTTTTGGGTGGGGGGGCTGAGCAAACGATCTATTTTTGGGCTAGCTGTGCGGCGCGTCGTTGACATAGGCTGGAAATTTGGTTAGTCAACTGCAGCTATTTCGGGAGCCCTAGCAACAGGGATCCGAATGCCAGCAGAAATCAAGCGGCGGCAGACAGCTGATGCCACACAGGCCAGAAGTCCACAAGTCCAAAGTCCCCAGGCAGCAGCGACTGAACGCAAATGCGAATGCAAATCTCCCTATTCACATACACATATACATATGTACATATATGTATATATATCTATCACGCGCTTGTCTTATACATACATACATGGCATGTCCATGTCTGCGCCTTTGTCTGGTATATTGTACCCGGCTGGCGGGTCAAAATGAAACATTCCACTGCCACGGCGCGTCGCGGCTGCATTAGCAACATCTTGACAGCAGCAGCAGCAGCAGCAGCGGAGCTAAAGCTGCAGATATTTGCTATATATTCCCTTCGCTGAACAGCTCCTAGTAAGCGGATGTGTGCAAACTATGCCAATACTTATGTATATGCGTAAGACACATGCCATACCACCAAATGTATAGCAATAGCAGTATAGAAACTTAAGACGGGTATATCAGCTCTTCAGTTTTACTTTACAATTTAAAAATTAAATTATACAGTCAAAAGTTTTATCGAAGGAAAAAAAAAAGAATTTTTAAATTTTACATTTTAAAATAAATGAAATTTTGCATAATTATATTAAATTAATAATAAATAAAGATGTAATAACAAATGATAAAATAAGTTTATAAAATAATAATAATAAAATAAAGTCAAGATAAAATAAATTTATAAATGATGCAGAATAAAACAAAAAAATAAGAATAAATAAAATAATAACAGGATAAAATAAATTTTTTTAAATAAAAATTAATGAATGAAATAATTAAAATTTTCTCAAAATTTATTGTGTTGTAAATTTGAAGTTTCAAAAAAAAAAATTGATTTTCAACATATTGGATTTAAAAAATTTATTTTAGCTTGATTGTGTCGACTCTCTTTTCGATTTCATATATTTCTTTATCCACAGCCCTCGAGCTCTACAGATCTATACAACCTATACCATCTAGACTATCTATAATATCTATACTCTCTTTATTATCTATGCTATCTATACTACCTATACCATCTGTACTATCGATACTATCTCTACCATCTATACTATTTATACTATCTATACTATTTATATTACCTAGACTACCTATACTATCTATACTATCTATACTACTTATACCACCTATACAACCTAGACTACCTATACCATCTATACTATCTAAACTATCCATACTATCTATACTATCCATGCTATCTATGCTATCTCTACTCACTGTACCATCTATACTACAATATAATACCACTTAAACCCCTAAATCTTTTTCTCACCCATTCATCTAAATATCTCTAGTACCATTAAATTCATTATAAACTATCTAAATGCTTCGCGCAATTTAGATATACTCTCTCCGATTATCAATTGTTTGAATTTCAATTGACACCTGATAATGCAGTTGAGCTAAGAGCCGAATGCATATGATTCATGGCGTTGTCATTGAGTTGGAGTTGTGGCAACTGTCTGCTGCAGCTGTGGCACTTGTGGCAATTGGAATGACTTATGCTTTATTTTGCTGGACTCGCCCACCTTGAAGAGCCGCTGCAGCCATAATTTAGCGCTCTCTGCTGGGCGAAACCCAAACATCCAAAACATGAAAATCAAATTTCCATCCGAAAAAACTCTTCAACTTGAAGCACAACACTTTTTGGCAATTAGTGCGCTGCATTCTTGCGTCCTGCGTCCTGCGTCCAGCGAACCAGAGACCAGAGATCAGCGTCTCGTGTTCCGTAACGTTTGCCGCTGATGGATGCGGATGCACTTGAGGGCGTGGACAGAGCCAGGGATAAGGGTCGAGGGTCCACTTAAGCGCATTTTAATTTAATGGGCGCCAAAAAATGAAGGCCACTCGCATATGGTCATCAAATGCGAGTTTTATGTAAATGTCCTGCACTCAAGTGCCGGCCCATGCACTTATCCTTTAAGATACTCGTCAAGTGCCTCTGCGTTTTGGCGCAGCACAAAAACCAAATGATTGAAGGACGCTCTCGCACTTGACTTTTCTTTATTCGTTGTCGTTCTTCGTTTTTTTTCTTTTTCTTGTGTTTATTCCATGGTTTTTATTTTTTTTCTTACTTAACTTCATTCTCGTTTTTTGTTAACGTCTCGTATTACAGAGGCGGCCAGGAAACGCACAAAAGGATAATGACAGGCGCAGGCTGTCGTTCGTTACTTGCATGTCAAGCAGAGAGACAGCGAGCGAGCGAGCAAGAGATCTCCCTAAGATTTGTTTTGTTTCATAGCTAAAATCGAAGCATCGATTTCATCTTTGAATACCCTATACTAATTGGTAATGCACGAGTGAGGTATATGTGCATAATTGGTAATTCAGCAAGAGCAAAAGTCGATTTCTTATTTGCGAACAGGTCATAAACCACATGAGCTGAATAAATTCGAAAATCGATAAATATCGTTCTTCAAAAAAGTATCGTATGAAAGTAAATGCTTAAGTTAGTTTTTGATAGCTTCGTGTGAAAGTGAATTGATTCACAGCATAAGCAAATTTTGAAATTTTAACTAAAAATTAATCGATTAACATCAACATCGATTAAAAGTTACAGTTTGTGGTATACACTATAAAAGAAGTTGCGCATATATTCTAAGAATTATTATTTTCGACTATTATTGAAATCGATAACACATCGATAAATATCGATTGTCAATCAAATGATATTTATTTCTAAAATGTTGGCAGCTGCCAAGACTATGCTTCTGCTAAAAGTAAAATTAGACATGGCATCGATATATTATCGATAAATATCGAAAATGCATATGCAGTTACTAAACTTCTATAAGCAAATGAGCGCTAGTCAGACTACTATTCGACTATCAATATAAATACTATCGAAAACTTATCGATGACAGCCAATTCGTAGGCTTGATTGTTGTATAATGGCTAAATAGGATATCTGCTAGTCGCGCACACTTGGCTCGATTTCATTCCGACAAAATTTTCTATATATTTTTTCCATCTTCAGTTTTTTGTTGCCGTAATTTGAGTCGCAACTTTGTGCACGATGTGCTCTTGTTAGCATCGCTTGGCCTCATTTCGACTTTTTTGCCCTCGAGCCTCGGATTTCCTTTGAATTGGCGCCGGTCGCTCGCCCAGTCAGCGATTATTGTTTATTTGTTTGTTTTGTCAACATTTGGTCGTCATAAGCGGGAGACTTCTCTTCTGCGTGTTTTTTCGTTGATTTTTCTTTTGGTTTCATTTCTTTGTTTTTTGTTTTTTTGAAGCTGTCTACGGTTACACACCGATTTTCCAATGAAAGTTTCCGTTTCTGTTTTTATATGGAAAGTGTTCCAAAAGGCGCTCGCCCGATAGGAAATGCAACTCAATCAAACACGCCTAAGATGGCCCAACTTGGCAACTTGTGTGGCTTTTCTCACACGCATTTTTCACGCTAAGCCTGGCTCGCAGCCGCAAGTCCGAGCTGGAAAACCGGAGACTCCAACGGATCGGAGGCACGTTGTGTGTGGTTCGCTTTATTGGCTTAGCGCACCCGCTGGGCGGCCCTTCATTTGTCATGGGCCGCATCCGTTGCGCTCTAGCTGCCGTTGTTGTTGTTATTGTTGTTGTTGCTGTTGTTGCGTAATGAATTTGTTTTACCCAAATTGAGGCAAAAACTACCGTGTCTCAGTTTTCATTTCATTTCATTTCGTTTCGTATCGTTTCATTTTTTTTTTTTTTTTTCTTTTAGTTGGTTTTTTGGTTTTTGGTTTTTGATGGCGACGCTGCATGTGGCAGAGGTCGTCATTGAATTTTCCTCTGATTTTCATTAATGTGTGCCGTAGCAACTGAAGAGGGCGCGTAATTGATTTGTGTCCCAGGCCTTCCACATAAAACAAATTGCCTTTACCGCATATACTCAAATATCTAAAGAATTGTGCTGAGTTATGGAGATGGGTAGAGGCATGCGTAGACTACGGCTAGGTTGTAGTCGAATGTAGACTATGACACTAAATATAATTATACAGGAATGTAGAAAGATGTGAAGAAAGAGTGGAGAGTAGTGGAGAGTAGTGGAGAGTAGTGCAGAGTAGTGCAGGATAGTGGAGAGTAGTAGAGAGTAGTGCAGGGTAGTGGAGAGTAGTGGAGAGTAGTGGAGAGTAGTGGAGAGTAGTGGAGAGTAGTGCAGAGTAGTGCAGAGTAGTGGAGAGTAGTGGAGAGTAGTGGAGAGTAGTGGAGAGTAGTGGATAGTAGTGGAGAGTAGTGGAGAGTAGTGGAGAGTAGTGCAGAGTAGTGGAGAGTAGTGGAGAGTAGTGCAGAGTAGTGAAGAGTAGTGGAGAGTAGTGGAGAGTAGTGTAGTGTATAGTAGTGGAGACTAATAGAGAGTAGTGTAGTGTAGAGTAGTGGAGAGTAATAGAGAGTAGTGTAGTGTAGACTAGTGGAGAGTAATAGAGAGAGTGTAGTGTAGAACAGTGGAGACTAATGGAGAGTAATGTAGTGTAGAGTAGTGAAGCGTAATGAAGATTGGTGGAGAGTAGTGTAGTGTAGAGTATTGGAGAGAAGAGAAGTGTAGAATTTAATTTGAAATGACACAAGTGAAGTGATGCGAGAGAAGAGTGCAAAGTAGACTTAAAAAATAAATTCCTTAAAAGGTGTCAAAACTTCTCGAAACAATAAATGTAAATAGTTTTTGGATACTTGCTCTCTAGAGTAATCTCTCATTTCAGTTTCAAATAAGTTTCGTTGGACACTCTCAATTAAACTAGGTAGACTTATCATTTAGGTGCTTGATAGGCCGAAACAAAGGGCAGCTAACAAGCTGACAACTAGTTGAGTTAACTTGCAAACCAAAGTTGTGAACTCCTTGCTTGGGATTGCTCAAAATTATCAACTGGGCGTGGCAGCTAATAAAGCTAAGACAATGCCCAGCCAATTGGCCCTCGCAGTCGGCGTCGCTTTTGACACATTAAAAACCGCCAAATTGATCAATTTCGGCAGCGAGCGGACGACATCGTGTCGTCGCCTATAACAATCGTCGAAAGCGGCGCAGCAAAAACGCCCTCAAAACAAAAAAAAACAAAAAAAAAACAATCAAAAATGAAACTAGTTGAAGTGCTGCAATGACAAGTGATCGACTGTTAGATACCCTGCACTATAAATGTATTCACATTAACTTTCTTCAATTCTAAACTTTGCTTTTTGTTGATAGTATATGTTTGTATATAGCCAATAGACATTGTCTATAGGGAAAAAGAGTAGGGTGGAGTAGAGGTATTATGCTTAGGTTTAAAATCTATTAAATATTTATGTATTAGTTAAGAAAATATTGATGGGTAATGCAGCTTCTGCTTAAAATCTACATTATGATAGTAAAGAATTGAATGATCTCAGATCTCGATACAAAGTTATATCAAACTAAGCTCGGATTTAAAAATCTTGATCAATGAATTGACATCTCACATAACTACCCTAGCCTTCGCAAAGCAGGGTATCAAATTAGAGAGCAACAGTAAAAAAACAAAAAAAAAAAACAAAAAAAAAACAGGAAAACAAAAGCCAAAAAAAAAAACCCAAACGATCGCAGCGATCTGAAGCTGGTGGGCAGCTAATTTGGAGCTACGATTGGGTAATTTGCTGTGGGACTGCATTGTTTTGGATGTGATTTCTGGGGGCTGCTTCAGTTCTTTCGGCTTATGTGCAAATTAAGTTTTATTAATTTAATTTTTTAATGAGCTGTGATCGGCTCCAAGATTTATGCCTCACTCTCTGTCGATCAATGGAGTCGGCGTCGTTCGCATCGTTGGCTGCTCCAAATTTATTGAGACATTTTTCATATGGCATTTGTGGCCATAGCCCGTTGCCAGTTGCCCGTTGCCCATTGCCATCGATTTATTTCGAATTTCGTTCGTAGAAGGCTTCGTAATGATCGCTGATGAGGTGTTTATGAGCATGCTCGGTCATTTTGCATTAGTCATGCCCATTGTGGCGTCTTCATGGGGGCGTTGACTGTGTCGGCCGCTCGTCGGCATTTCTTTGTTTTCTGTTTGACTATCTATGGCAGTCATTAGACGGCGGCTGCCTGCTTCGATTTCCTACGCCTGAGGGCAAATGAAAACGAAAACAAATTCCAAAATTCCATGCAGCCAAACTTTGTTTCCCTGACGACCATTAATGACATCTTAGTTAACATAAGAAAGAAAACTCTCTTTTTTCAGAAATATATTTTTCTTTTTTTTAATTCTTTTCCATCTTCATAAAGTTTATCTTTTATTCCAATTAGCTTGATCATATGATCTTTAAATGAAATACATCTAGTTGAATGAGCAGATATTGAAAAGTAGAACAAATTTTATTCTTCAATAAAGATTAATCAAGTAAATAAAAATAAAATAAAGTGAGGAATAAAATTCAAAATCTTGCTTTAAATATTTATTTAACTAAATTGTTTTTTTATTCGATTTCTATATATCTCTCTGTATATATATATAGGTCTCAGAGCCTTAGAGCTGTTGCCGCGGTACGCTTTAAAAATACCTCGTATATTGTATTTAAAAGATATATGCATATCCATACATATCAATATATCAATATAGGTTTACATAAAAATATCTGACATATTTATATTTATGTATACTTATCTATAATTTTCCATATCTATATAAATCTCTGTAGATCTAAGAAGTCTTTTATCTATATAACTAACTATATCCATCTATATCTTATTTTGTGTACCTATCTATAAAGATATACATATAAGAATCTTTTTCTAGCTCCATCTATATACTATATACATATAAGAATCTATCTATATCTATCTTTTTCCAGCTCTATCTATCTACATATACTTTTCGTACATGTTAATTAATTATACTCTGGTCGGGTAATGTCGAGTCCAGTTAACACATTATTAAGCCATCAAAGTCAACTAGAGATAACGCATGCTTGCTTAATAATAACTTTTTAATATAATATTTACAGATTGTAAAACTGCAAACAAATGTAATGGGCTTAAATGAAGACATACAGACATGTATACATTCATATATACCTCTCTATGTATGTATGTATATTTATATGTACATATAATAGGATATTTGAAATATGCTGGAGCTGGGGCTGGGACTGGGGTCGGGGTCAGGTCATCGGCACACTTTGCGCCACGCAATGGGCAAATGGCCTTCAACCTTTGCCAAGTGCAAATATGAAGCACTTAGCGGCTCGCAGGCAATCTTTTCCATTGCATTGCGCTGTTCGGTGGTTGGGTGGTTGGTTGGCTCGCTGGCTGGTTGTGCGGAAATCAAACAATGCCATTAGGCTAATAATTGCTGCTCGTTATTGTTGTAATTGTGGCCATTGGGCCGTCGGCCATTGCCTGGCCACACAAAATGTATTAATTAAGCTATTTATCTAAACTAATGCGAGCATTTAGTAGCCAAGACAGAAGCAAATTGCACTCATTAGACCAACTAGGCAACTGGGCTTCGTCTCCACAGAGTCTCTGCCCTTAATTCGATGAGCCAATCAGTTTTTCTCCACAGCTCCGATGCGTTGATAGATAATTGCGTTGGATAAGTAGGAGACGACGTTGGCTGTCCATAGAAGCAGCCTCTCACTCCCTGGCTCTGTGTGTGTGTGTTGAGGAATGTTGTAGCCAATTGAAGATATCGTCACTTCAATGCGATCAAGCCAACGGTCAAGTTCTACATCATCATTAAAAGCTGCGCTGCCCAGACACTCAAACTGAAACTGGGTTGTGACTACACAAATTTGGTGCAGCCGAAGCAGCTTATCGTCTGCCGCATCATTAGCTTGATTATGATTATCAATGAGCACATCGAGAGAATGCCGCCGTTCGACCAGCCGCATTGATTAAACAAAAAAAAAACTAAAGACAAGGAACTCGAAGAGGCTCGAAGAGAGAAGAGCCGCTCGAAGGGCCAGCCCTGACCAAGTGCATCTCAGTTTATGCTTGAATGACACTAGCTGAAAGTATGACAGCAACTTGAGCTTTTTAGCATCATCACAAACATCCGTCCGTTCTGCTATCCGTCCGACTGTGTGTCCGTCATTACTTTTTTGTTCATTACTTTATCCCTTAAGACCGGCTGTCTCCCTATCCCTCCCTAATAGAGCGATTCGCTATATTTTGGAATTTTGTATACCTCTCTGCTATAAATAATAGTGAATATTCCTCAGCTCCTCCGCTCATTCAGGGTATTTCCTAGTCGTTTACTCCCCACTAGTGCACTACCTGACTTGTTTCGTTCTGACTCCTGTTGAAGATCTTTCAGATCGATATGCGGCCCCGTTTGGAGCTCTGTCAGCGTGACAAATTAGTTAGTGCTGGGATTTTTAATTCTCCTGTTGTTGCTGTTGTTGTTGTTGTTGCTGTTGTTGTCTTCCAAATGCACGCTAATGAATATGATTAGCATAATGAGTAGCCGTGGCTGGAGGATCAACGGCAGCTGCTACATCTTTACTCATTGACTTTTGTCGGTTGTCTCTCTCTCTCTCTATATATCGGTGTATATTTTAATGGATGCCGCCGGCCCCCCTCGGCTCTCTCTCTCTCTCTACAGTCGCTCGCCTGCCACACCCTCCAGCTATGCTGTACTTACACGCTATCATAACCGTAATAAAAGGCCACATATGGTCCGTTGCCAGGTAGATTTTTTGGTTAGCAGCCGTCACGGCAAACCTAGCGAAATGAGCTCATTTATATTAACATGCCCCAACCTCGGGCTCAAACAAGCAAGCAGCACTAAGCCACAACCTCATATCAGTAAGACAAAAGCCCCCGTCCTAAGCCCCAAAAATGTAGCAATCCACCCCTAAAATAAAAACAACAGCAACAACAGCTACAAAAACTGTCAACGTTCATGATGTTTGACAGATGGACCAGCTACAGCCACAGCTCCAACTCCAACTCCAGCTCCAACTCCAACTCCAGCTTCAGCTCCAGCTATAGCCTTAGCTCAGCTGGTTTTATGCATCACTAAGAAGCATTCATCTCATTTTTGATATCTATTGTTGACGCACATCCTGACGGGATGTTGTGGAAACGGTTGTGGTAAAGCTAGATGCGATGCGATGAGATGAGATGAGTTCAATGTAATGTTGAAATCCAAACTGTAACCGAATTTCAGAGTGATGCAAAGTTATACTCGCCCCAATTAAGAGCTACGGCTTGAAAGCTGACAAAATAACATTTTGATTAAACCAAATACGTACAACCGCACAGAAGGGCTAAAAATAAATTTTAATGATATGAAATGTATAGAGCGGGGATAGATTCGGAGCACTACTAACTTTGATGAGCAAACGTACAGGGGCTTATGAAAAAAGTATTGTTCTATAATAGATAATCCAACCATATACTCTAAATCAAAAACATTTACTCAAATATCCATAGATCCATCTACAACTACATGTATATCTGCTCGACCTTTGCATTGCCGTAAACTGCATGACCGGAAATGTCGTAAAGTCTACCCTCGACATTTACTTCTGTGAATTTGTTTCTTTTTGTTTTGGGTTATTTTTTTTTTCTGGTGATCGCATCGTAAAATTATATATTTAGCGTATAGGAAGTGGGCCATAAAACTAGATCATAAATATAAGTTGGGCAGTAAAATTTATGGGTTTTTAATCACATAAGTATGGAAACGGTTGAGTTTTAATTGCGTCAAATGTCTTATATAGTTAGATATTTGTACATCTTAATCAATGGTAACGACTTGTTTGAAAGCCGTATTAATAATAGCGGATGTGTAGGCGTCTATTTTTATGAATCCAGGGTATGTGCTAGTCGACAACGGACATTGCCACACAAGCAATGGCCCTGAAGTTGTTTATGAATTGTCATAAAGCTCTTCCCTTCTGATTTCGAAATCAAGATATTTCTAGGCGATTCTCATAAGTCGAAGCAGCTAGCTTGAAAGTTTAATTATAATGTTTAAGCTAAGCGTTTTTCATTATTACAGGGTATGTGCAGTCTTTATGGTCACGTTGAGTAAGCAGCGCTGGCCGTTCTCACAAAATGAAATGGAGTTTACATATCTGAAAAAGTTGACTTTATGTAATTAGATATAAGTATAGATCTTAAGCAATAGAAGTGAACTGTTAGAAAGTTTTACAAAGTATATATAGGCCATCAGGTATGATTACAGGGTATATGCTAGTCGGCCATGCATATTACTCATAAACAATTGCCCCTTTGAAGACCCCAAAGTTGTTTGTTAAAAGCTCAATTGTGCAAGCAGCGTAGAATGCTCTTCCTACAAAGCCTTTCTATGTGATTCTCATGCGTCTCTCGTCCTGATGTCAACAGCTCATTGATTTGGAGATCAGCTAAGCAGCAGCTCAATGCAGCACTGAGCCGTGTGCTCCCCATTGGCGCTCCAGATGCTCCGTTACGTTCGCACTTATCCTGGCCACGAAGGTTCAGACACCGACTTTTGTCTGCATGCAAATGGGTCTCGGGGCAATCGAGCTGCGATTTTTGTTTTTCTTTTCTTCTTCTTCTTCTTCTTTTGTTTTTTTGGAGCTTGGGTTCTGGGGGACAAGAGCAGCTGCCGTTCTGGTTAATAACGGGAAATATTCCATATCGAAATTTGTAGCGCCTTTTATCGTTGGCAACTTTGAAAAGTTAGTCACTTGGCTGGCGCACTGGCACGCCCCTGCCATTTGAACGCCCACTGTGCCGGTGCTTTCACGTAATTTTTCATAAACATAAAAGTTGTTGCTGTTGCTGGGCGCAGTGGGCGTGGTTATGCTCGCTTATGGGCTTTGCCAGTGTTTGCTGGAGCAGGAGGCGGCCGCAGTGTGTGTGTGTGTGTGTGTAGTCTGTGCATATTGTATTTGTATTTTGTGATTTTAATGCGGCATTTTGTGGCAAGCTCTATATGGGTGTCTCTCTGCCCCCCCACAGCCCTCCCTCGACATTAGCAGCGAACGCAAAAACATTTTATGACATAATTTTGTTGTTGCTCGGCAAAAAGGTGAACGACGTTTTTTTTTCCTCTCACACACACGCCGGAGACAATCTACATACGACTGTGAACTTTGCCATCGATGACCCACCAGCAGCAACAGCACCTCCACCTCCTCCATGGCCACCCACTCTTTGGATTTGCATACTCGTATCAAAAGACCTGGCTCAGTCGCCTTTCGCTTGTCGGCTCTCGGTTCTCGGCTTTCGGCTTGCGGCTCATATGGCGCATTGTGGGCTCCTCGGTGAATTGTAATTACAGGAATGTATGTAACCTAATGACACGCCCCATGCGCCAGCGAGCATCCCCACTACCCACCCGTCCTCCTGCTGCTATGTGTTGAAATGAAGCAACATGTGCCCATTCCATAGGCCACATGCCTACACGCGTCACACACGTATGTACACCCCCATCTCGACGCCCCTCGTCGCGCACTTCAGCCCATTTGCTTATGAGTAAGTGGTGTAGAAGAAAGCGCCAAAAACAACGAAACCAAAAGCTTAGCATGAGCTTGATGAAGGGTAGGGGGGGTGGAGAGGATGCTGAGTAGCTGTTGGCAAAGGGTGAGACGAAAGAACAAGACACTTAGAGCATTGTCAGCGCTCAGCGTGACGAAAATTTAATGCTCTAAACAAGCATCGCTGCTTAGGTAAATAAAAGTCCATGAATGGTCCAGAGGTTTATAAACAAATCAAATAGTTGGGAATCGAGAACTTAATGGATAGATAGAGAGATAAAGGTAGATAGATAGAGATAGATGGATAGATAGATAGATAGATAGATAGATAGATAGATAGATAGATAGATAGATAGATAGATAGAGATAGATAGTTAGATAGATAGATAGATAAATAGATAGATATGGATAGATAGATAAATTGATATGGATAGACAGATAGATAGATAGATAGATACATAGATAAATAGATAGATAGATAGATAGATAGATATGGATAGATAGATAGATATGGATAGATAGATAGATTGATATGGATAGACAGATAGATAGACGAGAAATTAGGCTCTATCCCATATTCGTTCGTATTTCCCTACATCCGCTCGTTTCTCTCTTCGTCCATCCGCTTCGTTTATCCGTCCATGATTCTTCTATCCGTATATTCAATCAAAATCAGCCTTAGTTACATATATGTATATCATTCCAACTGTTTAGCCAAATCTTGAGCTTGAGTGTTTCAAAGCGAATGCATTTGGCTCATATAGCCGCCTTTACTAGGTAAATCCCATCTGGAAATAATTGAATGAAGAAACTCAAGATGATGTTTGATAATTAAAAAACCCAAAATTAGTTTAGATGGGCGCTCATCTTGTTAATAAAGACTATGACTGGCATTAATAAACGCATCATTATGTGTATGTGTGTGTGTGTGAGAGAGAGAGGGAGAGGGAGATACAGAGACTCATTAACAACACGAAATGTGCGCGTGTGTGTGTGTGTGTGTATGTGTGCTGGGGTGTTTATTTGTGTTATTGTGTGTGGGCGTGAAAAACGCCTCTCAGCCGCGCCAATTGCAGGTGTAATATTTCAATGTGCGTGTGTGTATGACTGCGGCACTGTCTCTCTGTGTGTATGTGTGTGTGTGCAAATTTATATTTGCGCTTAGCTTAGTGCCAGGCAACAACAACAACAACAACAACAGCAAGTTGAAACAGCAAACATGGCCCAAGCAAGTTGGCAACTGATGCCGCTTGGCTGCTGCAATAAATAGCTGAGTCGAGTTATGGCGGCGGCCGCCTTTTCTAGCTGGCATGCGGCATGAGGCATGAGGCAGCTGTGCCACAACAGCAGCATAGAGCCAGTGGGTGTATTATCTTTGGAATTTATTACCAACAAATGTTATTTCTAGAACGTTAGACACACTTGCAGGCCGCCACCGCCACCGCCACCGACGCCGACGTCTCATCAACGCCTTCATTAGACGCCAAGTGGCTTAGCGCGAGCCACGCAATGAAGATGCGCAGAAAAAAAAACACAAAGGAAGTACAGGCACGAGTGCTCTAGGCGGCAGTGTACGACTGGTAGATATCCTGCACTTGCTGAAGAGCTGCTATGCCCATTGAGTGGTCACACTTTCATTCAACTCAAACGGACGGAGGACTGAACTAACGCAGAGACACACAGAAGTGCGGACAAGATGGACAGACAAACGGAAGGGACAAAAGGACTAACAGGCAAAAGAGCAAACGGTCAGATAGACCGCCGGACGGACGACCTAACTGATCTACACCGACGGACGGATGAATGGAAGAACATACGGATGAACGGACAGGTAGAAGCCAGATGGTCAATATATAAATGGACAGATGGTGGGAATTCTGGACGGACGGATGAATGGACGAACAGAATGAGGAAGGTGCAGATGAACAGACGAAGGGACGGAAAGATAAACGTACGGACGGGCGAATAGAAAGACGGACTGACGGACGAATAGAATGACGAACGTACCGATGGACAGACGAACGGACGGAAAGCCAAACGTAGGGACAGGCGGAGAGAAAGACGAACGGACGAATGGACTGACGGACGAACGCACGAACGGACGAACGGAAGGACGAACAGAATGACGAACGTAAATATGGACAGACGAACGGACGGAAAGGTAAACATAGGAACGAGCAGATATATAGACGAACGGACGGACTAACGAACGAACAGACGGGCGAACAGGGAGAGACAATACGGTATTCAAGGCTAGATCAACTAGATCGTCGCTTTCATCTAAAATATATATCCGTAAGTGTTATATGAAGGACGTGCAGATGGACAGACGAACGGAAGCACAAACGTACAGACGGACGTAGAGAAGAATGAGCAGACATACGGACGGACGGCTAGAAAGACGTACCGACACTCAGGGCATTCAGGGCTAAATCAACTCGATCGTCGTCTTAATCTAAAATATATTCACTTAACAGAAACTGTTTCGCCGCCTTCCCTCTGTCGCATACACAGCTCCAAAAAACGGCATACCCTACGTTTGTATTTTCAATGAGTTCAGGGTATAAAAACATCATTAAATTTACGACAAGACAAGAGCAGGACAGACAAACAGCTGTTGGAGCTGAGAAAAAAAAATGGCAAGCAAATCACATGGAGCGAAACTTTCTAATATCTGCGAAAGTAACGGGCCTCCAACTACAAATTGTCAATAAAGTTAATGGCATGACAATTGCTACCGTAATGCATTTATGAACTCTGCGCCAAGGCCATAAAGTTCATACATGTGATATAGTATAGACCTAATCTTGACTGTTATCTCTCTTGCTCCCTCCACTCTCTCTCTCCCTTTAATGTAATCTCGTTGACTGTTTGAGCTATACAAGAAGAAACTAGAGTCGACTCTTATTAAAGTCTGTCGTTGCATATGGAAATATGTATTTTCTATAATTATATCAAATCAAGTATCAAATTCTGGTGTTGCACGTCAATCTCGACAAATTGAAAGGAAAACAAGCCACACAGCCTGTCCGCCTGTGTGGAGAATTCACTCAGCAGATACCTTAATTCCTGTGGCAAACTGCTCTAATTAGCTTACATTTTTGACACAATGCGGAGAGCTCTCATATATTGGAAATGTGCATCAACTGTGCTTGGCATCGCTTGCTGAACTTGATGCCACACACTTTTATAGCCACATGCTAGTAAAGTAGCTTTATGCAACGTCAATCAGAACGTCACTCCAGTTGGGTTTTGTCGAATTACATTTTCCGGTTAACCAGTAAAAAATCCCCCCCACTTTGAAGCCAAACGTTAACCGTATGCAAACCATTGCTAGAGACTTGGAATTTAGGGCATATACTCGTGTATATGTATGCTTGAGTTGCAAACTGTCAAGATTTTCCCGCTCCACCCACTTGGGGCGTGGCGAATCAGAAAATTCACTATCTTAGAAACCATTGAAGTGCTAGAGAGTTGAAATTTGGAATGTAAAATCCTGTGGAACACACAAGTTCAAACAGATATGATGGTGGATATATCTACGTCCATTGGAAAACTTAATATTCTATATTTTTAGAACTATAAACTTAAAATTTAACAGCTAAACTAACGAGGAATAATATACATACCAATTGGAGGCGTGGTAACTCGAAAAATTGATCTGACCACATTTAAGCTGTGAATGAGTATTCTACAGTCGATAACGTCCGACTGTAATGTAACATTATAAATAGTGAAGTAAATCAATAAAATAAATTTTAAAAAATATGCTAAAACTATTTTTACTTCCATAACGTCCATTCCGATCTTAGTAGTCGTGTGAATTCAATTTCAAATGCTCAAACGTCAAAGAGGTAATATCGTACGGACGTAAATCATAGTATTCAGACTGTAACAGTTCCCCTTCCAGTCAGTACTAAATAATTTTGAATGTAAAAATGGAAATGGATTTTAAGAAAATCGCAAATGTGTCGAAAATTTGGGCTAAAGTTGTAGCGTTCATAAAACCTCACGTGGACGTATTGAGAGGTAAGAAGGTCACTTTTAGTGGAGTGCAGCTAAAGCATTTATACGGTTTACTCGAACAATATCTCTGCAGAGGAGGAGCCCTATCCGACTAAACGTATTGGTCGCAAGCGTCCAATGACAGCCCAAATGGTACTAGACAAGCGTGTAAAGGATAAGCTACGTGTAAGTATTAAATGCATCAATTTGCAGACAATCGATATGCATATTAATCGAAATCAAAATCAAGCGAAAGAAGAAGACAAAGCGCACCCAAACAAACGCTCGCGCAGAGCTTCTCTGGCTACAGGAACTGATTCGATCTACCAGAAAGAAGCACAAATATCGCAAAGGTGCGCGCTTGGCTCAAAAGCTACACTTTTTTCTCGTGTTGGCCTGTCTATCATTCGGAGTTGCTAACAACATTGCCGCCTGGACCGAAGTAGCTGGATATTTCTATAAGTAACACGAGTAGATAATCTTACTCCATATACATAGGAGTACTTTAGGCGTTTAGTGTTGTTGCAAATTTTAGTTGACATATGTAGGGGTACTGCAGTTCAGTTCGTACATCTTAGTTAGTATCATATCTTATAATGTTGTTGAAAATATTGGTTCATTTAATTCTGGGTAGGTCATCCTGCTGTACTTTAGGCAATTAGTGCAATCCAAAATTTTAGTTATTATAGCTAGACATTTAGTTTTTCAGGCAGCTTAGGGCTAAATTTTGAGTGCTATATATAAGGGCGGGACAATAAATGCAATAGAATAGACGGCTGCAATTTTAAATTCAAGTTTTAGTTTATCCTGTTTTACTTCACACAGACAACTTAGGAAGAATTTGGATTAGTATATGGGTGGCGTATGGCTGTAGGAAAAATCTCCATTCATATAGCTAAACATTCTCTTTAGATAGAGAAGAAAATCTTAGTTTCTACAGCCAAACTTTTTGCTATATTTCAGGCAGTAGGTCTCAGTTGTAGCATAGTTCATCCTGCAGATGACAATATTCATTCGATTCATGTTCTTTTGTTCTTTGTTTGTGGGGCATAAGTTTTTGTTCGATTTCTTTCCGTTATGAGTTTTACAAGTTGTCGTAAACTGATTTCATGTCAATTCTGTGGTGAAGACGAAGATCGAAATAAAATATAAAAGACAACAACCAAATGAATTGAAATGCAAATAAATTTTTATTAACTTGGCCAGAACTGCGATTCGACACACGCAGGAGTAGGTGGAGGTGGTGGTGGTGGTGGAGGAGCCTCACAATCTCTCTGCTGGATCGTTAAGGGTGCGTTAAATGTTAACACGAAGCATGGGACACGAAGCGGCGATGTCTTCGTGGCCGCACGAAAAGCCATTAAGGCGAAGGCGTCATAAAAAAAATGTTTAATTCATTACATGAATTTTCATTAAGACAGCTGAGAGCTCGGTTAATGAGCGATATGTGCAGCGGAGTATAGAGATGCCTAAAGTCATCGGGCATTCGATTGAAGCATAAGAATTTTATGCATTTATAATTACAAAACTCATTGAGGCCAAATGAGGCTGTTGCATAGGGCATAAAGGAGCTCCACAGTTACTGGGAAAGGATCTGCGATAGCTGAAGCATACATAGAAGCAAATGATGATGAACTAAGCTCTTCTATCGATTGTAGGCTCTATCGATAAGCTGTGGGAATCCTAGGCATATGCTTCTGGCTAGGGGTATATATAATAGCTATCGGCGGTTGATGGTTGAGACCTATACAACGCATTTATCGATTATCGATTGTTATCGATTATTTGAAATCGAATCTGCTAAGCATATCGAACGTGGACTAAAGTGAAGACTAGGATGAAGACTAGAATAAAGATAAGAATGAAGTCTAAAATGAAGCTCGTATCAAATTTCTGACTGCGACTTTCTTTGCTGCCCAATGAGCACAATCGATATATCTGCAAACTAAAAAACTATCGATTGATACAACTTAGACGAGTTAAGCTGGGCTGCTTTCAGCATAGGCACAGCTAAATATATATTTGCCATCATAGCTTTTATTGTTTCGCCATAAAAAAATGTAAAAAATCGCACTCTTCTCGGCGCTTCTCATGGCCAGCGCTCCCTACTTGGGTCGAGTGCTTTAAATAGATTCTGACTCCGTGGGGGCAGCCCTTTTGCTTTCATTTGAATTGCAATGCTGCATTGCAGCAGCGAGAGTTGCCCCCAACGTATTTCCGGCCTAAAATGCTGCGGATTGGCACGCGCCGTTTTCTAGTTGCCGTTTGCTTTTATTTATATATATAGTATATTATATATATACTATATATATATATCTGACTTGATGGTATTAAATTTATTCACATTTTTATGGCGTCGCATTTGCCAGTGGAATTCACTTGAAGTGCAGCTCGCTCAATTTCCTGGAACAATTTGCAGACGTACGCCATTAAGGGGAGTGAGAGAGAGAGCAAGGTAGATGCAGAAAGAGTGTGTGAGAGAGAGAGAGGGCGTAATAGCTTAGTAATACCGACAACTATGGAACTTGGCTTACGGTAGCGACTTTCAGGGCCGGGCTGACAAATATTGACGCCACAATTCAAATGCTTGACAAAACGAGGCAAAAACGAGCGAAAAATTATAAAGCAAAAGGAAAAACTAAACGAAAAGCCCGGCTAAAGGCAAATAGTCGACGCGTCGCAGCGTCAAAGTGTGCAACAGGAAAATGAGAGAGCGGAACAAAACGGCAAAAAAAAAAAACGAAAAGAAAAGAAAAGAAAATAAAGAAAAGCAAAGTAGGAAATTATGATATCATCTTTATGACGCCATTATGGTTATACTAAACACACTTGTGGGTGTGTGTGTGTGTGCGTGTCTGTCTATGTGTGGGTGTCCGTCTCACCCTTCTGGCTCCCCACTATGACTAACAGCTCCAGCCAGCTGCCCCGTTGTTACCCTAACCCGACGCTGTCAAAGCGAACTGTTGTAAATGTCAAAGACCGGAAAAGGCAACACACCAACCAAGCAACACACACACACACACACACACATACAGACACACACACACACAAAGATGGCGAAGAATGCAACAGTTTCGAGCGCCAACATGTCAACAACTGTCCACACTCTGTCCATGTGCATGACAATGTCTGTGGAGAAAGTGAAACAGAAACAGGGAGAGAGAGAGAGAGGGAGACAGACACAGAGACCGACGGTGAGGGAGTTAAGGAATCTGAATGGCTTAAGCTATATATGTACATATGTATATACGACCACACCAAAATTGGCATAGAAATATATATACATATTTACTTAATATTAAGCTGGCATTATACCCTAACTAAGAACTGGGATTGAAAAAATAATTTGGATTACTAATGGAATGGCAAAAGAAATGGCAATGGAAATGGTAATAGAAGTAGCAATGACAGTAAGAATAGCCAATGATAATGACTGTCAAAATGAACAATATCCAATGAACAATGAACAATGAACAATGACCAATGACCAATGACCAATGACCAATGACCAATGACCAATGACCAATGACCAATGACCAATGACCAATGACCAATGACCAATGACCAATGACCAATGACCAATGACCAATGACCAATGGCCGATGACCAATGACCAATGACCGATGAACAATGAACAATGAACAATGAACAATGAACAATGAAAAATGAACAATGACCAATGACCAGTGATCAATGATCAATGACAGTAATGCCTTATAATAATGATAATAGCCAATAACAATATCCAATGAGAATGGTCAATGGTAATGTCAATGCCTTATGACAATGACAGCCAATAACAATAACCAATGGTAATAGCCAATAGATACACGACGGCCAATGACAATGACAATGATAATAACAATAATATTTGCTATATATGCAAACATATAAATTTTTTTATTGAACATTAAGCAGCTAGCATCGTGGACTATTTGAGAACTAACTAGAATTTAATACAAATTATACTTGTTCTTCTCATGTATGCCAATGAAAAGAAAAATGTTGATTATCACAAGTAGAATGATGAGCACAATGTGTATAATTTTACTGGTCTTCCGGTTAAAATATCGATCGATAAAGTTATAGGACGGCACTTCAAGCAACGGTTCCATGTTGTGTAAAGTTGTCAAAACCCTTTGATCCCAATAGAAAATCAATTTGCTGTCGGTCTGTGTAGATACACTGATCATAGTCAGGCGACGTTTCTTCTGTTGAGTGAACAATCACATTGGTTGGGTTAGTCATTGAGCGGACTCTTACGACGCCATTACTTACGATCAAACGACGGCGCTTGGCCTTCTTCTTTTTGTCCTGGTTTAGCAATTGTAGCGATACGAAACCAGTTGGACGTTTGGGCAAAGGTACGCCCAATCTAGTTATCTTAAGACGTGGCAACTGCACGTACTCATAATTTGCCGTCTTGCAAACTTTAGCTTCAATTAACCCCTCGGTACGTTTCGTCATCTTGTAATCTTTTGTTTCTTTGATTTTAGTACATTAAAATAGAATTATATACGCTTTTGAAATTAAAATTTACTTATTATTTTCACGTTTTGTAGAAAATTTGTTCACTTTTTTGGTTTTTATTTTTCGGAAAAAAAAAATTTATATTCGGATATGTTTACGGCTTGAAGCCTATATTTAATATGACTACTTTTGTGTTTCAACAGCACTAAGGTAGCTCGGTAGCTGGAAAAACTTCTCAAGGCCAACTAGATGCTGAGTAAATGAGGTAACTCCTAGTCTAGCGAAAGGGAAACCAGATGACTGGAAACACTAAGGAAAGTCGAAAGCAAATCATAATAATAATAATAATGAGAAGTAGGCACGTTGTAGAATACTCATTCAAGACCCAGATGCTGCGAGATCCATTTGTCAATTTGGGTTAGGGCTAATCAAAAGTGTCAAAAAAAAAAACCAATATACTCATTTCACTTTCGTGAATGAGTATAATAAAAAAGGAAGTCAGCGATTATAGTTATTATGATTCGCATATGAGAAGTCAAAGGATATGATTTTTGTGAAATTGATAGGAATAAACGAATTTGTAGTTTGATTTCGAGCAATGCAATAAGTCTTTGCTTTGCAAATTTCAAGTTAAATTGAATCATTGCATGCGTGTGTGTGTTTGAGTAGAGTTGTCGCTGGGGCGCAGCTGGCAACCCTCAGGTTCTGCAGCTCGAATTTCATTTGGCTGCCAAGTGGAAAATGGGCTAAATGTGCTGTGCGAAAACTGAAAGAAAATAGATTTACAGCACACACACACACAGAAATGCCGAGAAAAAGAGAGAGATGGAGAGAGAGGGAGAGAGACACACTCAAATGAATTGAAATGCAATTGAAATATTGCAAATGGCATTTCTTGCAAGTTGCAAGTTGCAAGTCGCTGCAAGGCACTTCAGAGTGTGTTCCTGGGCTCGCTGCAAGCTGAAATGAAATTAAAGCTCTCGCACAAGATGCGAAAAATGTGAATTTTCAATTAATTATAAATATATCAGAGCCTGACAATGGGGCTGACATTGCAGTTGAACCAAACAATTTCTTAGCTCAATTACAATTGTATGCACAAAAATGCTCAAAGTTGATTTTCTTTTCTTTTAATTTGAATTGATAGCAAATCGATTGGAAAGTATAGACATTGGAATAGGATAGATAGATAGGTAGATAGATAGGTAGCTAAGATAGTTGGGTAATAGTTATGTAAGATATCTATAGATAGGTAAGATATCTCTAATATGAAATAATATAGATAGATAGGTGGTTAAAATAGATGGGTAATATTTATGTAAGATATTTATAGATAGGTAAGATGTCTCTTATATGAAATAGGATACATAGATAGGTAGCTAAGATAGATGTGTAATATTTATGAAAGATCTCTATAAATAGGTAAGATAACTCTAATATGGTAATGATGAGGCATAAGCAGTGGGACTCTGTTTTAATTATTCATAATTTATTTCTACAAGAACTAGATCATTGTTCCTACTTAACAAAGAGATAAGCTCTCTAGGCCTTGATTATATTCACTTTGATTCAACTAAGTATAGCCGGAGAATAGGACAGGTTTCTTATAAGGTGTATATGAGAGTTCCAAGTGTGTAATGAAAGTTTGTATTTAATACTTCTTCTCTCTCTCTCTCTCTCTCGATCTCTCTCCCTCGCTCTCTGTGTGTCTAGCATGCTCTACCTCTGCTCTTCCATTCTCTCTACCTCTATTTATCTCTCTGTCTAGTAAGCTCTACCTCTATTCTTCCCCTCTCTCTCTCTCCCTCTCTGTCTAGTATGCTCTATACCAACTCTTATCTTCTATCTACCTCTACCCCTCTTTGTCTAGTATTCTCTACCTCTATTCTTCACTACTCTTTTCCCTTTTTCTCTCTCTCCCTCTCTAATTCTCTCTCTCTCTCTCTATCTCTCTCACTCTTTCTCTCTCCCTCCCTCTCTCTGTCTAGCATGCTCTACATCTACTCGTCCCTTCTATCTAACTCTACCTCTCTCTGTCTAGTATGCTCTACCTCTATACTTCACTTTTCTCCCCCTCACTCACTCTCTCTTTCTTTCTATCTCTCTTTTGATATAAAAACATGGCTTCTCTACTTCATGAAAATCACACAGAAACGCAATTCGATTGAATTACTCAGACAGAACTCGACGCTTTAAGCAGTTCTTTCGTTCTCTTTTCACATCGCATGCTACGCATTGAAATTTGTAATTTAAATGCCTGTATCCCATACCTGTCCATGCCTAATTAAACGTGAAAAGCCTTGAACTTTGAACTCAAAATGAAAAGGAGAAGAACAAGAACAAGAACAAGAACAAGGCGCAAAGGGAAAGATGAGCAGAAAATCAAACGTACATTTGTTTATCGGAGAGCGGAGAGCGTAGAGCGGAGGGCCGCAAATCGAAGGCAGGAAGTGAAATATTTGCGTTGACAATGCTCGCAATATGTTTTTACATGTGTTCGGGGCTGTTTTTCGTCATGTTCGTCATGTAGGTAACCCCTACACGAACGAACGTCTCAGCGCCTCTACACCATCTCGCCCATGTCTCTCGATACGGTTCAAGTAGGTGCTGTTGCTGTTGTTGTTGTTGTTGTTGTTGTTTCAAATGGTGTTATTCTTACTGTAACAATTGTACGTAAACGCAATTTCAATTGCTGGCTAAAGATGCTTCCACACAATGATGATGATGATGATGATGATGTTGTTGTGGATGATGATAATGATGAAGATGACTCCCCCACTTGAATAGTACATGCGAGCATTGCAGCTGGAGTGTGAATCATTTCCGTTTGAATTTGGTTCATTGCATGATTTTCACATTAAACGCGAGCAAATGGAAAAGGCAAAGAGAGTGACAGAGCGACAGAGAACGAGACAGAGAGAGAGAGAGACGGAGTGGGTGAGAGTGGGAGTGAGAGGGAGCGATGGCACTCAGTTCAAGCTCCTTGAGCTCCTACCAAGCTACGCTTCACTACACCGGCTGTCTGTCTCTCTGTCCGTCCGTCCGTCTGCTCGTCTGTCCATCCGTCCATCTGTCTGTCTTGCTGTGCCAGAAACGGGTCGCGCTCTCTTCAGCTTGATTGTGTTTTCCTTAACTTATTTTCGAGCGCAATTATTGACGTGTGCCCCTCCAACAATAATAACAATGACAACAGCAGCAGCAGCAGCAGCAGCGGCAGCGGCAGCCATAGTAATAATACCAAATGATGTTGCCTGATGATAATGATAATGATAATGATGTTAAAGTTTTCTGTATTGATATTTTAGCTGTATTTCTTGGCGCACTACGAAAGCAAATGCTTTGCGCTCGAACGGCTTGAACAGCTTTATAATTGGCCTGGCTCTGGCGGAAAAGGAAGCGCTCATCAAGTCCCTTAACAACAACAACAACACACACATGGGAGCGTGTGTGTGTGTGTGTGCACACCCTCACATATTTATAATAACAGCATTTACTTATTATCCAAGCAGCTCGCAAGCAGCAAATGAAACTCGGCAACTGAAATTGGTAGCATCAGCATTACGGCCGTAGTCCCGTCGAGTGCCTGTTGGGGTGCGGCGGGGGCGAGGGCGGTTACGTGTCTGTGGCCGGAGCTAAATGAAAGTATCAACAGCGAAACTCAATTTGAAACAAAAACAACAACAAAGCGACAAAAGCAAAATCGCGTTTTATGCACACAAGGAATAACAGAAAGAAACAACAACAACAACAACAAAAATACAAAAACAAAACAATGAAACAAATGGAAATACAAATACAAATATAAATCCATATATGCATACACACACACACATACAGGCGCACATTCATAAGTGTCAGGAAAGGCGCTAAAACATAAACACACACACACACACACACACATACACATATACACACACTCATACAATTGACGACAGGAACTAAAATATTTGAAAATTTTCTATTGTAATGCGCGAAGTAGACAAAAAACATTTTTTTCAAAATGAAGTGGAGAAAAAAGTTTGCTCAAGCAGAGATCGAAATACGCTTACAAATAAAAAATAAATAAATAAATAAATAAATAAAATTAAAATATATATATGTACTACAATATACATATATAAAAAAAAAGTAAATAAATGAAATAATATTGTATTTAATATAAAAACAAGTAGGAAAACTCTAGTCTAGACTGCTCGACTACGAGATCCCCTGAACCCTTCGAAGAACTGATTACTCAATAATTCTTCAACACACACACACATAGAATGCTTGAAGCAGTAGAGAGCGTTTCCATTGGTCACTTGAAGGTCAATTGCAAAGAGCTCTACCTGCTGTCGGGCTCAACTTTTGAGAGAGACAGTGCTTGAGTAAAAGTGGATCTATATAAAGGGCAGCAGCTGCAGCATTTCTTCAGTCAGTCTTCAGTCGTCCAGGCCTAGTGGGGGTCAGCGCATTGAAGTGAAGTAGACTGTGTGATCGATCAGGAATTACGTAGACGAATTACGTAAGGGAAATACGTAGACTAATTACGTAAGGGAAATAAATAGAGGAAATACTTGGAAAAAATAATTCAACAATTAAACTTAAAAATAAATTATAGTAAATAAAGACAAGAAAAAAATATATATATTTTTTTTTTATAAAGAAAAAATAAAAATATAGTAAATAAAAAGTAATATACTTTTTAATAAAGAAAACAAAAAAAGCAAATAGAAAACAAAAATTAGTAAATAAAAAAAAATTTAGAATAATAAATATTATTAAATAGGCGCCCATCAGTTGCATATCTAATATGTAAGTAAAGCTACCCTAAGTTAGGGCAAACGTGTCGAAAAAAAAGAATAAATTGAGAAGAATAAAACAAAACAAAAAAAATCTCAAGAAAAAACGGAAGTGCAAAGCGTTTCCGATTAGTTCCCTTGTTGCTTTTGATTCTTTTTTGGAATTTGGATTTGACATTTTGATACAGTGGTTCAAGAATGCGTTAAACATGCAGACTTTAAATATTTAAATTAAATAATAAAAGTAAGCACGCTCTTTAAAGAATTATTTATGTAGTTATTTATTGTATTTCTTAATTCTTTATTTTGCTGCAATGCACACTTTCTCATTGCTTTCGTGCCACTGTGCACGCTGATCTACAGCGGCGCTTGTTGCGTCAGCTGTCAACAGCGCAACAGCACGAACAACAACAATAACAGCATCTGTAGACGAGAACAACGGCAATCATAATACCGTTAAAGAGGCAGAACATAAACAAAAAGTAAAACAACAACAACAACTGCAGCAAGCGCAGAAGCGCCGCATCGTAAAATATGCCCAAAAACCAAATTAGACAACAAGTGATAGACGATGATAATACCCTATAAGTGCATGTAATAGAGTTTGCATTGATAGAAGCTGGTTTTATTAATATTCAATTATTGTTAAGATAACAAATATAATTAGTAAATATTAAATTATAATATATCAAATATGTTTTAAATAAGCAAATAAAAATAAATTTTTAAAAATATTAGGTGTTATTTTTTTAAATTCATATATAAAATGCGTTGTTAAATAATTTGTATAATGAATATATGTATGTATAGGATTTATTTTTTGTTTTGTATATTTATATGAATATATAACAATTAAATTTATATATGTATATATGAATGTATATTAATTTATATTCACCAATTAACTATATTTTAATATATCTGTATATATATAAATAATTTTATTTCTATACATGCATTTATTTCTATACATATAAACAAAAAGAATTATTTATTTATATATACATAGCTATTCATAAAAGAATATACCCGCCTAGCACATTCCATTTAAAGGGCATAGATTATTCTAGTTGAAAGCGTGCATTCACAAATTTTTGAAGTGCAGCAATTAGAGCACACGCTAACGATCTCACTCTCACTGCCTGCTGATAGCCTGAACGCCCACACTCTCTACCTCTCTCGCTCTCGCTCGCGCTCTTGCTTTGGAACGATCGAAAGAGACACGTTTCATTGGAAGCGACAGTCGCTGGCGGCTTTTGGCGCTTCCGTTGTGACAGCGCGCGCGGAAGCAGCCACCACGCAACGTTGTCATCAACTAAGCATCGCCGGCTCCCTCTCTCACTCTCTCTCTCTCTCTCGACAGGCTTATCGTTTCGGCTCATTGGCAGTGCAAGCGTCTCGTGTTTCCGCCGAAGACAGCTTCAACCTTCGTCTCTTTGTGTCTGCGCGTTCGTCGCTCGTCAATAGCTAGGCTGCTAAGTAAGTAATCCCAATCCCTGGAAAAATGCACATAAATTCCTATTAAGGCGCTGGACTGATCACACCAGCACACACATACACATACAGGCACACACACACAGGGCACACACGTGTGCTGTGCATTCTGTTGGATTCATTCCCATTCATTCAATGCTTCATTGCTGTGGTAATTGCTTCCAAATGCTTAAATGCTTTCATTGTTGCTGTTGCTGCTGCTGCTGCTGCTGCTGCTGCCTCAATTTCAATCTGCGGCAGTTGCCTCGTCCGTCTGCCACTCAGTTTCAGTTTCTTTCAAGTTGTTGTTGTTGCAGCATGTCCAACATGTGTCGTCGTCATTGATTTGTCGTTGATGGGCGGCTTCGGCTCAGCTCTTGTTGTCGGCCCAGCGAATGATGTGTGTATGTATGTGTGTGTGTGGGTGTGTGTGTGAGAATGGGGGAATAGGAACATTGTGAAACGTCGCTGCTGCTGCTGCGCTGCTTCTGATACTATTGACATTTGTCTGTCACAACGCCGCATCGGCATTCACATATAGAACGGGCATCTGGTGGTGGGGCGACCCTCGTCGCTTTTAGGGGGCGTTGCTCATAAATTTTGTGTTGGCCCTCAAACAATTTGGGCATGAAAACAATTTGCACACACGGTGTAGCCAGATGAACGGCAATTTCCAGTCTAACTAACTGGAAGTCACGGAGGCTGGAAGATGGAAGCTGGAAGCTCAATTCAGTCTGCATTCTGGGCCACTCGAAGCGTTTTAATTATGAGGCGGCAACTGTTTGCCGTTGTTATTGTTATTGTTATTGTTATTGCTGCTGCTGACTCTTCTTCAGTGTCCCCACCCCCTACCCTCCCGCTCCGACTCTTCGTCATCCCACGTCTTGTTATTGTTTGCTTGCGTTCTTTGTGCTGCGTTTTCTTATTCTCGCTTCAGGTTTTATTATAATATCTCTCTGCTCCCTCTCTGTCTCGGTCTCTCTGGTTCTTTCGCTCTGGGCACAGTGTGCCAATTTTTGCATGCGCATTTTATTCAAATTTTTAACCTCATTCACAATCAGTAAATTTAACAGCAACAACAACAACAACAACAATGACGATCTCGTGTTGCATTGTCAATCGTTCCTCGAACCGATTTGAGGGCGTCTCTCCATGGGCCGCGTCACCGTTGTGTGAATCAGTCACTGGGCCAGTGAAACAGTTTTTTTTTTTTTTCGATGTTCAAGTGTGAATGATCACAGGGAGTCACGGTCACGGAACACAATGGGAACAGTAGCTTTGCAAGTCTAGAAACTTTTACGAGTTAATCTAAACGAGTCACTACTTAAGGGATCGCAGTGAATGATCAATGGAAATAGAAGTGAATCAGTGAAATTAAAAATTTTGTATTTAATTTTAACTTCAATTTCTGTTTTGATTATTGTATTATTATTTTTAGGTATCTCTTAATTACAATTTATGGCAAGAGAAATTTGCATAATTAAATTGCATTTAATTGTAAAGAAGAAACTGTTCAAGTGACCCTAATGAACTTCAGCTTGAGTCAGCTGTTCTCACTTGCCTTCCCTCTGGCACTCTTTCAGCTAGTGTGCCAGTTGCATTAACTGTTCCCATTCCCATATAACACTTTCGCAGCATGCGATCGACCATCGATGGCCACCTTCCTTGGCCGCTCTAGTTAAACTTCCAGCAGTTGAGTTGGTGCGGGAGAGGAGTAGGAGGAGCGGGAGCAGCCACTGTTGCTGTCACTTCGTTTGCTTCCGGCTGCTGTGACTGCGGCTGCTGCCGTCGCATCTGCTGCCCACCAATCAAGAGCAAAGAAGCGGGTGTGCAGAGCTAATTTATGCTTGTATATAATATCACTTAAGCCTGCCAGCGTTTGTTGTTGATATTTATAAAGTCTCGGCGCTGTTAGGGCCAGCGCAGCGTATGTTATCCTTAACAGACGCCGCAGCGACTGCAAACAAGGCGCTGCCATCGACAGCGCAGAGCCGAGTGCGAGAGCACGACGAGAGCAGAAGAGCACACGAGTCCACGAAGACAACGACCTGAATTTCTAAAGGAATCGTGCCCGTTCGCCCGTTCGCCTTAGTACGCTCGTTTCGTTGCTGCGTCGCATCGTTACGCTTCGTATACAATTTTTAGTACACACATGGAGAGCGACAATGCGACAGCAGCAGCAGCAGCAGCAATAGCAGCAGAAGCAGCAGCACGCGACTGTGGCGTCCCACTGAGTTTGGCGCTGGGAACAGTTTTCCAGTTGGTGTATTGCAATGCGCTGCGCGTGCCATTCGTTGCTGTCGTTGGCTGTTAACGCTGGCAGCGCTGTCGCTGTCGACTGTCGCTGCCGCCAACGTTTGGCGTTGGACATGGCGAAGCGCGTGAAACAAGTTTTAGTACGTGTTCCGCCGTGTTAGCAAACAGTCGTTGCCCCAGCTCAAGCAACAAACGGACACTCTATATCGCTCTATCCCGCTCGCACTGTGCCATCGTTCTCTCAGTGTGTGTGTGTGTGCGTGTGCCCGCGTACGTGCGTGTGTGCCAGCAGTGCCAGCAGTGTGCGTGTAGGTAACAATGTGTGCGTACGCGTCTGTGTGCGTGTGTACTGTTAACAACGCGCGGCATAAATAACGCACAGCAAATAAACCGTTAAGCGACATCGCCTGCGAATATGAATATATATATGCGAGATATGTGCAAACGGATTCCCATTTCATTTGCTATTTTTTATCAATTTTTTTTTTACTGTTCTCCGTGGTGCAAATAACTAAAAGTTGCTAAAAATTAAGAAATAAATAAAATCAAAATAAAATAAAATAAAATATAAAAAAAAAACCAAGTGCAATTCAAGTCAATTTTGTTTGCTTATTCAAACAAACATTTAAGAAATCTATATAAATTTTTTTTTGTTGTTCTTGTTCTTGTGCGTGTGTGTGTGTGTGAGTGTGCAGCTTCCTGTGCAACCGGTCCACAAGACACACAGCCGCTGCACCTGCAACTGCCGCAACGCCAAGATATTGCAAATCTCTGGAAAACAACAACAACAACAAGTTATAGCTGCAAGGAAAACCCGTTTCCATACTAAACTCGAACACAACAAGCCGCTGGCCAGGCCCAAGGCCGCAACAACAACAACAACAACACCAAAGAGTGTTTTTTTTTTGCAATTTTCGTGTTGTTGTTGTTGCAAAGCTTTTCGCGGCGACTGCTGCCCCATTGTGGACATTTTCTTTATGGTAAGTTGTTTATATATAAATATATATATATATATATACATTTAAGACAGACTTAAGTGCCAAGTGAAAAGAGTGCAGCAGAGAGAGAGAGAGAGAGGGAGAGAGGACGAGCGGAAGCGCTGCAAAGTATGCTACGATTTTTGCTGCAGCAAAAGCAAACCGAAAACACACAAAAGCACACACACACTCACACACTCACACACACACACATTCACACACACACACACACACACATGCAGTCATCTTTGCTCTTGGCCAATTGGCCAGCATTTAAGCCGCATTTGGCCAACACGCATACAATTTTAATGACATTTGCATTGAGCCCGAGTACGCACCAAAAGGGTTAACCAGAGCGCTTCTAACTGGAATTATTCCAATTGCATATTGATATAATGCGGCCATAAGTGTGTGTCTTCCCCTCCTCCCCCTCCCCCTCTCGTTCGCTGTCTGTTTGCATTGGCAATTAATTGTTTTGCTCAGCTCAGCGTTTGGTGTTAATTTCAGCAGCGTTCCAATTGAATTGGGAAGCTGTTGATGCCAGTCAATTATCTAATTGGATTAACTCGCCAATTGCTGTTGGTTGCAATCAAATGTTTTTTTCTGTTGTAAATGCTAATTGGAGTGCGTTTTTCAATAACATATTCTTCTCTACTAATAAGCAGCGAAATCCAATTGGAATTATTACAATCATAGTTGAATAAAAAGGCGAACATAGTAACTGCTTAAGGAATTCTAATTGGAATATTTGTTGATATATGCTTAGAATATTTATTTGTGTACAATATTATCCAATTGGAATTGAATTATGTTTGAATCTTATAAGAAATTCAAGTTGAAGTAAGAATGGATATACATAAATCCAATTGGAAATATTACAATAATTATTATTATTAGAGTCTTATAAGAAAATCGAATTGGAGTAAGTCCATATTCAATTTTAATGAATAAATTTGTATGAATAAATATAAAAATGTGAAATAGCAAATATGTTGCTAAATCTAATTGGAAATATTAATAATTTAAAATTTTAAAAAAATCTACAAAAATATAAAAAGTGCTTTAGTGCCTCCCACAGGGATTCCAATTGGAATAATTGCAATAACATATTCATATACACCAGTTTTCACGCTAATAAGAAATGTTTACACTGATAAGAATATATTACAACTCTGCATTGCAATCCAATTGGGAATATGAAAAATCTCACATTGCAATCCAATTGGACAAGCTGAAATAATAATTCAATTAAATCATTGCAAAGGGTTAACGGTTGCATCTTAATTAGAATTAATATGATATTCAAATTAAATCAAAAGCCAACTTGTTATTCCAATTAGAGAAATGAGCTAAGCAGACAAAATGGTAACAGTAATAACTGTTATTATGCAACTGGAATTATTACCAATTTGAGATGCTCCTTAGGCCAATTGGCATATGATATTTGCTCAATGTGAAGTGTGTCTAATTGGAATACTGAACTTGAAATTTAGTTTGTATGAGGATAAGTTTTTGGTCTTATTTGAACTTATCAGATTTCAGCCTATCAGAGTCTAATTTGACTTTGAGTTGGTATTACTTGGTTGGTATTACTTCAATTTAGCAAGCAATATTAAGAGATACTTGAAATTATCCAATTAGAAATATATTTCAATTTGATATTCACATAAAGTCAAGTCAGATTATGTAAATTCATATTCGTTTTCATGTTGAAAATTATATATAAAATTTTTATTTATTTTTTATTTTTTTTATTTTATTTATTCTTATAAGCATTTTCTCTAAGTATTCCTTCCAAATATTTTTATGCTAAGTATTTCCACTTTCTTCTAAGTATTCCCTGTACTTATTTCCTTTACGTAATTCGTCTACGTATTTCCTCTCTCTCTCTCTCTCTCTCTCTCTCTCTCTCTCTCTCTCTCTCTCTCTCTCTCACCAAAAAGCCAATTGGACTATTCTAATCAGCTTAACACTCCTTTCGTTTGGGTTTTCTCATATATTCTCAGATTTCTCCTTAAGCTTTTTCATTTGCAACAAAATTCTTGTTAAATTACAACTATTATCCCGTTAGCTAATTGGCATCAAATTGGATTCCATTTGACTCTAATTTGATTTCTACAAATTTGGTTGCTTAGTTACCGCTTCATCGTCCTATCTCTTTCACTCCATCTCACTCTCTCTCTACCCCTTTATATCTCGATCTCTCCCCCTCTCGGTTTGGTAACCCCTCAAATCCTTTGGTTCTCTTGACTTTTCGCAATCCGCTCAGACCACAACCATGGGGCGCTTGCACTACATAGTGGGCGTGGCTAAGCGCTAAGTGCTACACATACATACATTGCATAGTTATTATTGCTTAATTAAATATATCACCTAGAGAAAAAAATAGCAATTGTGCCGTTACTTAAGCCTGTGTGTCTGCAGCAGTGCAGCCCAATGCATGCCAAACTGCAGCAGTGCAGCTGTAACTGTATAGGTGCCTTAGAGACAATTGCTTAATCACTTAAGTCAACTTAATTTTTCGTTTTTCCAATTCATCGAATTGACTTGTCAACTGTTCAGTGCTGGCAAAACTGTGTGCCGTTAGCAGCAAACTGCAAACTTCAAAGGAAACACATTGAGCTTAATTAACGGCTGCAAACAACCGTGGGGTGAGGGGAGGGGGGGAGGAATGTGGAAGACGCCGCGAGCTCAATAACCATAAGACTAATAATAATAATCATCATCATAATGATGAGCATGATAATAATGATGATAGCAATGCTAATGATAATGCTAATAATAATAATAATAATGTGAAACGCGGCAAGAAAACTTTTCTAATCAAATTAACAGAGAATTTGAATCTGTTGCGTTCGACTGTCAGTTGTTGTTGTTGTTGTTGTTGTTCTGGCATGGCAACTAAAGCAACAACAACAACAATAAGTGAAAATTATCAAAGTCAATTTTGGAGCCACATAAACCAAGTGCCCAACAAGCAGCTAGCTCTAACACTCACACACATACATACAAATACTCGCTCTCACACACACACACACACACACACACACAGAGAGACAGTCAAGCAAAGCATAAATAATGCTCATCATTTGTTGCTATATTTGGCCAAGCAGCGCGAATGGCAAAACTTTTGCCATAGCCTCAACGATTTAAAGTGCGCTAGAGGGAGTGAGACAACTGTAGGTGTGTCTATCTGTATGTGTGCCTGTGTGTGCGTGCGTGTGTGTGGTATGACTGACCTTGGACTCCTTGCGATCTGTCGGGCGTTGAGCATCGCCATTTGCCGTTGGCATCATATTTATTTATATAAAAAAAATACAAACGCAAAAAGTTCCTGCATAAAACTGAATTACCGGAAATTGGCCAAAAAGCAGCAACAACTACAACAACAACAACAACAGCAACATCAAAACGAAATGTAGGTGGCCAAAAAGTTTTATTTCTTCTTCTTTTTTTTTACCTACTTTTCGTTCGTCTGTCCTTTGCCGCTCAGTGCGCTCGCTCTGCTTCTCCCACTCTCTCTCTCGCTTACGCTCTCTTTGTCTGTGCCGCTCAATTGCGTAGCGTTCGCATAGGCTATATGCGAATTATAAGGCAGCATGTGACGGCAATGTCAAAAGGCGCTGAAATTCGTCAAATAAATAAAAAACACAGATATATACACAAATACATATACATATATATGATCAATATAACAGTTTCATATTAACATATTGAAGCCAGGGTATCTGAGTCCGGACATTGCCAAATATTGGCATGTTCACTTCAATATTTTTTTTATTTTAATATTTTTTTGTTTGCTTGGTTTTTTGCTTCTTCTTGTGCTTCTTATTTTTATTTGGTTTTCGGGCGTAAGTAGAAAAACACAAACTGAAGGCGCCGCGTGTGAAGCAAATAAAAGGCAAGAAACTAGCGCAAAAAACTTTTGTCAAAGCAGACGCGCTGCACCGCGCCAATGCCAACTCAACGAAGAACGAAGAACGGCGACAGACATGCAGACTCGGTGTGCGCGCGAGCGAGATGGCATTAGCATTGTGCTAAAATTGAAAAAGGAATGGTCGTGCAGCAGTAGGTAGTAGGAGTGAGAGGAGGTAAGAATGGCGGACACAACACAATGCAATGCTAACTAACGGTGCGAGCCTGAGCAAAAGGCGCATTAAAGCAGCGACAAAGAGCTAAACAAGTGAGTTAGGCGAATGAGTGCGAGCGAGATGGCGCTAGCCAAAAGCGAGTTGAATGTATGTGTGTATAAAAATAAAAACGAGAGCTGAAATAGAAAATGCCAGGCAGCTGGCAGTTGATTGTAAAGCGCAGCTACACTTGATGCCAAAACTTCTCGCTCCCCTCTCTCTCTTTGGCTGTGCCATTCCTTTATAGCTAGGTAAGCATTGCTTTAGTTGAGGGCCAGCCTCAATGGCAGGCAGGCGGGCAGGCAGGCAGGCAGGACGTGCAATTGGGAGGGAGAGGGACAGTTTGGTTGCTTGTCTGCCATAAAATGTCTATTTCTTAAATTTTTTTTGGGACAAAATGCTTGTGCTGACAATTTAGTGAAGAAATTGTATATTAAATTGATGTACAATATTTGAGCATGTGTAAATTGTGGATATCAAAATAAATTTGTAGAGTAATAAATATGATGTAAATAATAAATATTTTTTCTGATTATGTTTAATAATTTTGTATACTTATATGTACATATATTTTTCACTTTTTAATTTATATTTTCTACTTTATGTTTTACGCTTTTTGTTTTATATTTTATATTTTTTATTTTATATTTTATATTTTATATTTTATATTTTATATTTTATATTTTATATTTTATATTTTATATTTTATATTTTATATTTTATATTTTATATTTTATATTTTATATTTTATATTTTATATTTTATATTTTATATTTTATATTTTATATTTTATATTTTATATTTTATATTTTATATTTTATATTTTATATTTTATATTTTATATTTTATATTTTATATTTTATATTTTATATTTTATATTTTATATTTTATATTTTATATTTTATATTTTATATTTTATATTTTATATTTTATATTTTATATTTTATATTTTATATTTTATATTTTATATTTTATATTTTATATTTTATATTTTACATTTTATATTTTATATTTTATATTTTATATTTTATATTTTATATTTTATTTTTTATATTTTATATTTTATATTTTGTACTTTATATTTTATTTTTTATATTTTATATTTTATATTTTATATTATATACATATTTTATATTTTATATATATTTATTTTTTTATAATTTATATAGATTTTGTCTTACATATTAAATTTTCCTATTTTAACTAATTGACTCTTGGTCGCTCACTCCTTCTCCTTCCCTCCGCCCCTTTCTTGGCCTGATCAACTAACTATTCGATGCTCTAAGCAAATAAATTTCCACAAACTCAAAAATTTCAGTTCTAAGCTGCGTACTTGAGTGCAAAAAGTTGAGCCACACTAAAGTCGCAAATCTTGAGATATACTTAAAGATATGTATGTATATACGTATATATATTTAAGGACCATAGTGTATGCTCTAAGAGAGTTGCCACACCCACCGCCCAACTCGAGTTGGTTTTTTTTTTCTCTTCTTTTTTTCAAGTTGCAGCTGGAAGCAGACAAAGTCCCTCGTTGCAGGCTGACCAAAACTTTCGCCTCTGACTTGGCTGACTATATACACATAGCGCCTATATGTCGCCAACTATATATAAATATATATATATATGTATGTAAGTATGTGTGTATATATTGTGGTGTAGGTCGGTTGCTCTGCAGCAAGTTTTGCCGCTGCATAGGCGCGTTGGCCATATAAACAATGTGAAGCCAAGCAAAGCGAAACAACAACAACAACAACACGACGACGAAACTTTTCTAATCTAAAAAAGCACAAAGCCAAACACAAATGACAAAAAAAAAAAAGCAGCAGGAGAGCGAGAGTAAAAAAAAAAAAAAATTATCCCATTAAAATTTCATGTCAATTTCAAAACAAAACAAAAATATTAAAGAGCAAAATAACTGAAAATCAATTAGCAGCAACAAACCGACTACAGAATACCTTAACAACCATCTAAAAGAAAAGCAAAATAACAAAATTATTACCTAATTTAAACCAAAATACCAAAAAAAAAACCCCAATTTTCCATTAAAAAAAAAAAACTCTTAATTTAATATGTACTACATTTTTTATAGCATATTTATGGGATTTACTAACATTAAAACAAAATTCTATAAAAAAAAAAACAATTGATTTGTAAATTTTTGTATTTAGATTTTGAGAAATATTCTATTGAAAAAGTGAAATATTTTCAGGAAAGTAATTAAGTAATTAAAAAGTAATTTTAACTTTAGTTTTAATTTTAAGCAAATATTATCTGAATAACATACTTTAATTTGAAGAAATATGGGATTAAAATAAATAATTCTTAAGGATATTTGCTTAAAAAAGAAATATTATTTAAAAAAAAGAAATATTATTTTATTTTGAAGAAATATGGAATTAAAATAAATAAACTACTCTTAAAAATATTTGCTTAAAAAAAGAAATTTATCTAAAAAAGTATTCCTTTAAGAATTGAATTTGGCTTTTATATAAAATTAAAAATACTTATATATATTTATATTTTATATACTAACATTTCTTTCATCAGCAATTTAACTGTTTATCATATACCCTAAATATATGTATGTATATTTATATAATTTATATTCATATACAAATTGAATGTAATTCTCAATTGCTCAATTGCAACAGTTTGTTACATAGTTATTTGGCCAAGCCCATGTACCCTAATAAAAAACAGTTAAATTACCTTAAGAAAAATGCCCGCTGAGAGCGGCAACAATAACAAATGAGTTTACCGTTCGTTCGTGTTGGATGTGGCGCCCACACTTGGCTAGTTAGCTGAGCAGGTGTCAAGTAGCAAAAGGTGTGTAAATACGCATACATCAGAGCAAACACTCAGCTCTGTGTGTGTGTGAGTGTGTGCGGGTGTTTGTAGCAAATCAGTTGGGAATGCAAAATTATAGCACACTTTCTGACATGTGTGAAGGCATGTGTGTGTGTGTGTGTGAGTGTGAGTGTGTTTGTATTTATGCTTAAGAAACTTAACACACATCTCTCTCTCTCTCTCACTCTCTCTTTCTCTCCCTCTCTTTTGGTTACTTTGTTGGCTGTGGTGTCCAAGCCCTTTTGATTGATTATTATGCTAAGTGTTTATGCATTTGATAGATGGAAATGGCTATATACACATATACATATAAGTTCTATATATAGCATATGTAGGGCTTTCGCTGACTGCAATTAGCTGCTAATGAATCAGCTGAAACAAAATCAGATATCAAGTTGAATGTGTGCCAATGTGTTAATCATATTTGTTTCCCATGGGTAGACAACTGCATATAAAACTCAAGTCGATAACAAAGGAAATAAAGGAATATAAGAATCGATTATTTATTGTATATTGTAAATATGTATATATAGATTTAAATTCCTATGTATATAAATAAAGCTTAGCTTTATAGAACCTTAAGTCAATGCAAATATAACAATATGTACGTATGTAAAAACAAGTAAGAAAACTCCTATCAAGACTACTCGACTACAAGATTCCCTAAACCCTTATAAAAAAAATCGAAATTCTATAAAGTACATGTGAGTCTACATTTGAAATTTGGAGACTCTAGCTCTAAAGATGCAGGAGATATAATTTTATAACTGATTTTCTATAAGGTTTTTTATCGATAAAAATATAACGGTATGAGTTATCGATTTTTGGAAATAAACACGATAAACGCGCTATATATACGCACATTTGAAAGAAAAAATCAAGTCTCTAGCTCTTATATCTTCTGAGATCGACGCGCTCAAACAGATGAACAGACGCACAAACATACCAACAGGGCTAAATCGACTCAGCTCGTCACCCTGACCACGAATATATGTATATACTCTATGGGGTCTGCCACGCCTCCTTCTGTTTTTTATTGATTATATATTGGAATTAGTGTAAAAGATAGATTCAATATCAATTCACTTTAGACTATGGTCAAGAACTGACTCGAAGGCATTCGGACTGTAGCTTGGCCGTAACTGACAAACGTTGTCTGTGATTTTCCAGCTAAATCTATTGTAATTACACTAATACGTTCGCCTTTTTTTTTTTCAAACGATTCCTGGAACTGTCAGTCGGAACAGCTGCAAGCAATTGGTTGGCACTTCAAGTGCCTAAAGTGTTTTTCGATAATGCATCGAATGTAATCGATTATTTTGATTATGCGGCACAGCTCATATAACATAATTAACTAGAGAAAGTCTCTTGTGATGAACTAGCTCGTAAAAGTAATGTGAACTAGTTCTTTTAAGACTTATGAAGAAGTCTTGAAGCTTTTCTTTGTGTTGCATTGTGTTGTTTATAGTTATTCGCTTTGCATATGCTTGCCGCGTTTATAGTCGCGTGCAAAACGCGCTCGCGTTTTTTTTGCAGCGTTTTTTTTTTTGCTTTGAAGTTCACTTTGCATTTGCCATTAAATGAAGTAGCTGAAGCTGAAGCTGTAGTAGTAGTTGTTGTTGTTGTTGTTATTTCTGTTGTTGCTTCGTCTGCTGTGCCATGCGGCCACGCCCACTGCCCCCCATTCGACGCATTGTTTCTGCCTTCAATGGAGCAGCTAAGAAGCAGCCAAATTTCGAAGCATTGTGCATTGATGTGTGACCTATGAACTGACCCATCAAGTACGCCTCTACACAGCAACGGCTGTCCCGCCCCCTACCCCATTGCCTCCCTCCCCCCTACCCCCCTCTGGCATGTTTCATAGCTATGCTTTTGGTCATATCGCATCGTCTGCTTTTCTTTGTGCTGCGCATTCGAATGACCTGCTCAATGTGTTACGCCCACCGCCCACCACACACACACACACACACACACACACTCACACACACACTCGCACACTACTTAATAATTCAATTCATAGGCCCAGTCACGAGCTGAGCGTCGCAGTCGCATTCGCATTCGCAGTCGCAGTCACGAATACCAAATTTTCGTTCACATCCTGGGCTGAGGATACAGACTCCGGACAAACGCCTCCGCTGCCGCCTCCGCCTCCCCTGTTGCCCCGCCCCTTTGAGCTGAAGCGCAGGAAGCGCGCAGCAACCGCTCGGCCATTTCACCTGAGTGCCGCAGCCAAGGAAGCAAACAGAGAAAGCGAAAAATAAAGAAGAAGAAGATGATGAAGCAGAACCAGAAGCAGAAGCAAAGCAGAGAAATCCACAACAAAAATTGAGCAAAATATTTGTTGACTTTTATGTTGTTGTTGTTTTTTTGGTTTTTCGTTTTTACTTTTATTTTTTCTGTATTTTTATTTTCACTTCTTTTTCTTTTTATTTTTTTGTATTTTTATTTCTGCTGTTTGCCTTCATTTGCATATAAAATTTTTATGTTGCGCCCGAAAGCGTTTATTTGCTTTGGCTTTGGCCAACAGACGAGCTGCAGCCGCTATCAGCGAGCGTCCTCAGCCAGCGGCCCCAACTACCGTTATATTCAGTCGCACCGCTCGCACCACCCGCACCACTCGACTCGGACTTGCCACATTCATTTTGCGGTCATGTCTAATACAAATAAACGTGCCACACACACACACACACACACACGCACACTTACACACACTAGATAGTCATAGATGGAGCGTAGTTTGGGCCACGTTTGATGCGGGCCTGCGACTCCATTTTGTTGTTTTTGTTTTTGGTTGTTTTTTTTTTCCTGTTGGCCCGGCTCATGTTTTATTTTGCGCACATTATGGCAAATCATTTCATTTGATGTGAACAGCACGAAACTAAACAAAAACTCACAAAAAATAAAAAGAGAAAGAAAGCACACACACACACACACAGACTTGGGCAAATAGAAAAGCAACAACATAAACACAAACAAATAAAATCGTTAATGTCGGTGAGCAAACAGATCCGAACTATTAGATCATTTGTATTTAGACAAAAGTGAATTGGGAACTGGAAACAATGCAATGGAACTGCAAGCAGATCTATCGAAATTTATCGATTTAGTTATAGGGCAGGTATTGCTCTCTCGCTCACACTACAATTCGCTGGCTGTAGCAATTCATATCTGTTCTCTCATTTCGTTGATGCTTCTATAACTTTCGGTCTATATACTATATCTCTCACTTTTCACATCTTTCTATCTTTCTTCTCTCTCTCTCTCTCTCTCTTTACTTCACTCTTATTCTAAGTCTCTGTAACTTCTTCATTTCACTCTCATTTCCATTTCATTCTCATTTTCGCCCGCTAAGTCTTTCTCATTCTGACTCTCGCTTTCCCATTCTAGATATCTCTCTCTCTCTCTCTCTCTCTCTCTATGTCTGTCTCTGTCTATCACTCTATTTCTCACTGTATCACTCAGTCTATCACTCTCTCTCTCTCTCTCTCTCTCTCTCACTCTCTCTCTCTCTCTCTCTCTCTCTCACTCTCTCTCTATCCCTCTCTCTCTCTCTCTCGCTCTCTCTCTCTCTGTTTCTGTCTCTATCTCTGTCTATCACTCTATTTGTCACTGTATCACTCAGTCTATCACTATCTCTCTCTCTATCAGTATCTCTCTCTCTCTCTCTATTTATGGGTATCTCTCTCTCTCTCTCTCTCTCTCCATCTATCGGCATCTCTCTCTCTCTCTATCTATGGGTATCTCTATCTCTCTCTCTCTCTCTATCAGTATCTCTCTCTCTCTCTATCTATGGGTCTCTCTCTCTCTCTCTCTCTCTCTCTTTCTCTCTCTCTCTCCATCTATCGGTATCTCTCTCTCTTTCTCTCCCTCTCTGTCTCTGTCTATCACTAAATCTCACTGTATCACTCAGTCCATATCTCGCTATCTCACTCTTTCTCTCTCTATCAGTATCATTTTCTCTCTATCTCTCTCCCTCTCTCTCTCTCTTTCTCTTATATCATTTGTCTCTCCACTCTTGTTCTACTTTTTGCTCTTGCTCTCTTTGCTGTTGCTTTTCTCAATTACCCACAACCGCTAAATACAATTTATGAGAATCGCATCGAAAGGCATTACTCACTAACGCGACAGAGCAAGACAAAAGCTATTGCTGTCTGCTCTGTTGTTGTTGTTTTTTTGTTTGTTTATTTTATCTCTTCACATTCGTTGGCCAAGCAAATACTTATCAATGCCAAAGCCTTGATATTTTCTTATTATTTTATCTTAATAAATGCCAAACTCTGTCACTGCTGCTGCTGCTGCTGCTGCTGCTGTAATTAGTCACTGGCAGAGGCAGCGAAGCGTCTGGCTGGGCCCATGCAGTCCTCTAATTGGCTTATCAAAAAGTGTTGCATACTTTCTGGCGCCCGCAGTTTGACGAGCGTAAGTTGGTGAGCCAGTGTGTGTGTGTGTGAGCCGCAAATCAAATTGCATGTGCACACAGCTTAACTAAGCCGCAACCAGCCACGCCCACACCCGGCCAGCAGTGGAGTCGCCGCGCCTAAGCCAGCAAAAAAGCGGGAAATTTGGTTTTACAACGTTAAGCAAATTAAATTTTTTTTTCTTCTTTTTTTGGCCAAAAAATTGTTAAATGCTGCACACACACACATGCACACACACACACTGGGGCATGTTAATTTAGTTATGCTTAAGTATTAAAAAGAGATTTTTGAGCTCATTGAGTCAAAAAAGTTTTGGCGAGGCCACAGCTTAAAAACTTTTACACACACACAGCTAAAGCAACTAAACAGCCGAGCTAGATAGAGAGAGAAAGAGAGAGAGAGACAGCTGATGAGAGTGTCTGACAGGCAGCTAGCGCCAAAACTATTTGGGAAATTTGTTTTAAGTTTGATTAAAATTATAACAAGCAGCCAAGAAACTTAAAACAGTTCTCCCTCTATAACTACCTCGCTCTCTCTCTATCTCTCGCTCTCTCTCTCTCTCACACGCTTTCAGCTTCCCTTATCTGCTTGGCAAATTAGTTGGCCATGTCTTTTGGCATTGAAATACGTAAAATTTGTCAGTTGTCAGACAGATTCTCACTGAGCCCAGCGTCCCACTATGTCAGCCATGCACACATGTAATCGCTCATTCATTCACTCATTCATTCATTCACTCATTCATTCACTCTTTTCCACTTCTCTTATTTATACCTTCACTCTTTGTCGAGCGTTTGCGGTGCGGGCTAAGCTTGATTTTAAATCAATTTAAGCGTTTACAGACAGTTGAACCTTTTGTCCTCAACATTAGCAAATACACACCAATACACACACACACACACACACACACATACACCCGCAGTATGTGCGCTCGTTTAGTTTTTGTTGTCGTGAAAACTGCTAAAATATATAGAATTGCTGCAGAGTTGCCTAATTTCGCCTAAATACTACGAAAATTAGTTATCGATTGTTATCGATTTTTACTTAAACTGCCAAATTTAGCTTAAAATTTAAGTTAAGTGTGTCTTTGTTTCATAAACTCTATAGCTAAATATGCCAATACTTTAGTACGAAGCTGATATATCAAGCTTTATCGACTAATCGATAATTCGTTGGAGTAAGTTTGATTTAAAACAAATCAATTAGTGCAAGTAACAATCAATAGGCGAGTTGTCAACGTGATATAGAATTCTGAGCATGCAGAGTTGTGTACTTATCGATATATATCGATATGTATTGATACGCAACCTTTGACAAGATATATGATATACATTGATCACAAATTCTTTTCTCATTAAATATTCTGCCTTAATTTTCAGTTTCTTGAAATTGTAATGTCGACTATCTACCGATATTTATCGATACATGTATCGAGCAGTTGAAAAGCACAATTCAAATACAAATTCATTGTCAACGCCGACTGTTCGATAAATATCGATAGGTACTTCTCACGATGTCAGCCTTAAAATACTACAGTAACTAAAAACAAACAAAAAAATTAAAAATAAAATAAAAATAAATATATGTATATCAGCAATTTATGCAAACACTTAAATGTGCCATAAAATTATTATTTGAATTCTGCATCAATTCTTTGGCATTTATTTTTGGCTGACTGAAAAGTGGGTCAACACATCTGTGTGCGGGGGTGTTAATGTGTGTGTGTGTGTAAGGGGTTGGGGGATTGGGGTAGTATTTCATTTTATTTTAGTTTTCATTTTTTTGCGTATGTTTGTGTTGTTAGTTTGTGGCTTTTAGTAGTTGTTTATAAATTCATACACACTCGCAATTAGCAGAGGACTTTGTAATGTTTTGTTTCCCTTCGTTTTCTATTTTTTTCGTTGTTATATACCCTGAACCCATTTAAAGTGAATATTTGGGGTATGTTTGTTTGGTTAACAAAGGCGTCAGAGAAGCTATAAGGTCAAATATATATATGTACATGTGCTTGATCTGCAACAATGTGTAGGGGACTCTATTTGATTCGACGGTCAATTAGGGAAGATTGGACCTTAGCTTATTCGAAAATCTCAATATTTATACAATTTTATATGCCCTTGAAGAAGATTTAATTGCGAGGTCTTAAGTCTTAAGATATCCCTAGAGAATCTCTTTAAACCGCCCACAACTTTTGTTGAAATATTTTCAAGCAAAACTCGAGATCTATAAAAGTTAGCATAGTAAAGTTCATAGCTCTCATTAAGAATAGACAGTTGAAACATGAATCATTTTTGGATTGTCTATCACAAGTCCGCAAGATCAACTTTTAGGATTAAACAAAAGGATCTCTCAATCTCTAGAAACTTATAACTGAATAAACTACTTGAAACACGACAAGTACTTACGCCGTATGAGTTTGATTATGCGATATTCATAAATTGAATTGATAAATATCAATCCATGAATACCATAAAACAAAAAAGCACAACTCGAGCATTATAAGATTTACTCAAAAAATGGTTTGCATATACATAAGTGCTCAGTGAGGCTAGGATAAATAAAAGATATCTCAGTGTTTTGATGTCTGACCGAAAAGTTTTCTTATAATATAATCAAATTTAAAATACATATTCCTTTACAAAGGACGATGAACAGGAACATTATCGATAGTTGTAAGTGCTAAAAACCCTTGTTGAGTTCGGCTATTTTCCAGCAAGTTTTGGCCTTGAATGGTCCTTTGATGCGGCACTCGTAGCGCGAGCAAACGCCAATCGTATAATACTCAATGCTGCGTGTATCGCGATAAAATAGAACTTTCATGCATTCGCGCAGCGTATTGACGGCTTCCACATATGTGAACGGGCGATGGCGCGGCTTGCGATCACGTATGAGCGGCTCGACCATCACGCGAGCGAAGCCAGTGGCAACGACCTCAGAGGTTAGGGCCGTGCCCCGTGTGTCCACATAGCCCAGATAGGGTGAACCATCGGGATTGATGCCGCCAATAACCAGATCAACGTCCAGTTGATCCCTTTTGGAGCGACGGCTGTAGAGAAGTCGCGTCATCCAGGTGTGCAATGATTGTGGCGACAATTCGTGACCATCCTGATAGCAATGATCTTCGATGACCCTTTGGCCGATTGTACGCACCACCGACTGTACATCAGCAAAGTCCCGGCCACCGCCTAGCATAGTATTCCTATTGATCCTTATTATGCGATCAACGTCCTGATAACGGCACGAAGTGCCATAGAGGACGAGCGTATCGGCCGCCATCATAACACCGTCCTCGAATACCAGCCCCACCACCGAGGAGGCTGGTGTCACGGCGTCTGAGTGGTATCTAGACATTGAAAATAATTTTGCGACTCTCCAAGTACAATGTGCAGAAAACTTAGCTAAAAATTTTTTTTGAAAAACTTGGAATTGATCTCAACTCGAAATCATCTATATGTAGAATGAAAGTATTTCGTATTTGTTGTTTGTGATAGGCTCACTTTGAACAGCTTTTCAAAGCACACTGAGTGCTTTTAGTTGGTTGATATGAATTCATGTGGTTACAGTTTTGTATGTGTCTTGATTACTTAGTGTTAAGTCGATTGGTAAAGAGATGAAGATTAGTCTGATGTCTGTTACTCTACATATACGACCGTGTCTATCTTATGTATCTACCTTTACATTTGTCTACCTATTCGTCTATTTCCACGGCGTATATTTCATTATTCTTGGGTCTTTAACCTTATCTATCTATCTATCTATCTATCTATCTATATCAATCTATCTATCTATCTATCTACCTATCTATCTATCTATCTTTATCTATCTATCTCGATCTATCTATCTATCTATCTATCTCGATCTATCTATCTATCTATCTCGATCTATCTATCTATCTATCTCTATCTATCTATCTATCTATCTATCTATCTATCTATCTATCTATCTATCTATCTATCTATCTATCTATCTATCTATCTATCTATCTATCTATCTATCTATCTATCTATCTATCTATCTATCTATCTATCTATCTATCTATCTATCTATCTATCTATCTATCTATCTATCTATCTATCTATCTATCTATCTATCTATCTATCTATCTATCTATCTATCTATCTATCTATCTATCTATCTATCTATCTATCTATCTATCTATCTATCTATCTATCTATCTATCTATCTATCTATCTATCTATCTCGATCTATCTATCTATCTCTATCTATCTCTCTATCTATCTCTCTATCTATCTCTATCTATCTCTATCTCTCTATCTATCTCTCTCTGTCTCTCTCTATCTATCGGTCTCTCTTTCTCTCTCTCTCTCTCTCTCTCTCTATCAACTATCTAACTATCTATCTATCCATCCATTTATCTATCTGTCTATCTTTCTAACTATCTCTCTCTATCTCTCTCTCTCTCTATCTATCTATCTATCTATCTCGCTCTCTCTCTATATTTTTTGGGAGTAACTAAGCTTCGTGACTCATGTGTGTGTGTGTGTGTGTGTGTGTGTATTTGTTTGCTGTAAAACAAAAACCTTTACCAACTTCTGCCAACTTGCTGGACTTTTCGACATAGCTCATATAGAGTGAGCAGCAACAGCTGCTTTTGTTGTTGTTGTTGTTGTTGCTGAAGTCTTTTATGTAAATTGTTGTTGCATTTTGCTGTGTGGCCACAAAATATGCTTTTGCACACATCAAATATGTTGAGAATGCTTATTGAAACTAGTGAGAATGAAAGTAACTAAAAAACGATGCAGCCAAAGCGTTGATCGACTGCGCAATGCTCGCTCAGCGGCAGCTGAATATAGTGAAATATGATATCAGACATGGTTAGCATGGAACATGTAGAGATAAAACTAGATGAAGCAGCATCAATTTGAGTGCGAACTGCCACGCCCCTTGGAAATGTATCTAAAAATATGCATACATACAATATAATGTATATATGTATATAAATATTTGTTATTCATGCTAAAACCCATCCACTCGTATCACAACACGATAGGGCAAAAGACAGCAACGTTTTATGTTTATCATGCGACAACCAAATTAATTTTGTTGCGGGGGCGTAACACTCAATTCATAACAACAACAACAACAACAACGGCAATGTTGACATGCGTGTAGTTGCATTATTATTACAATTGTTGTTGTTGTTGTTATTTGTATTGCTGCGGCTGGCACAGCAAAAATAATTAAAATCCAAATAAAATGTTAAATGCAGAAAAGAAAAAGGAAAAAAAAATAATTATGAGCCGTGCAGTCGAGCTACCGACTGCCTAATGCTCGCTCGGGACACCAGAAAGAGAAAGAGAAAGAGAAAGAGAAAGAGAAAGAGAAAGAGAAAGAGAAAGAGAAAGAGAAAGAGAAAGAGAAAAAGGAAGAGAAAGAGAAAGAGAAAGAGAAAGAGAAAAGAGAATATAGGAAGAGAAAAGAGAAAGAGAAAGAGAAAGAAAGAGAAAGGGAAAGGGAAAGGGAAAGAGAAAGAGAAAGAGAAAGAGAAAGAGAAAGAGAAAGAGAAAGAGAAAGAGAAAGAGTAAGAAAAAGAGAAAGAGAAAGAGAAAGAGAAAGAGTAAGAAAAAGAAAGAAGAACAGAGAAACGTAGGACAGATAGACGGACGGGTGTACGGCAGATGGATAGACGGAGGTGGATATACGGAGATAGACAGATGGACGAATGAACAGGCAGATGAATGGATAGAAGAAGAGAAATAGACGAGCGGAAGGGAACACAATTAGACAGACGGATAGACGGAAAGATGTACGGAAGATCAAATGAACGGAAGGAGAGATGGACAAATGGACATGCGGACAGATGGAAAGACGGAGGATATACGGAGATGGACAGATGAACGGATGGACAGACGGACGAATGGATAGAAGAAGAGAGAACATATAGACGGACGAACGGACGGAGAGATGTACGTAAGATCAAATCAAACGGAAAGAGATATGGACTAATGGACATGTGGGCGGGAGAAAAAAGGACGAACAGTCGGCCAATAGACAGACGATTAGACGGACATGCAGAAGAGCTGATGGACTGACGGACGGACAGCGGAGCAAGCGGACTAATGTCTGACAGAGACGGCTGCACCAATACACTCAATGCCCATCATGAGCGAGCATAAATACAAATAAATAACAATAAATACAAAGAAAAAATAATAAAAATACAAAAAAAAAAAGAAAAGGAGACAAAAAATGCCAACGCATTTAAGCAAATAAATATTTTTTCAATTAGTTGCAAGCTGGGCGTGGCACTGGCCGAATGCCTGATGCTGTAATAAGCAACAGTGGCAGCAGCAGGAGGAGGAGCAACAGCAGCAGCAACAGTGGCAGCAACTATAACAACCGGAAATGCGCCATTGTTAACGGCTCGCCGCCTTCAGCTGGCGTCCATTTGGGGCTGTCGCATAAGCGCGCTTAATATTTTACATGGCTATGGCAATAAAAACTCTATTATTATAAATATTTAACAATTGTGACAATTGTTGTTGGTACGCGACACGCTTAACGCTCATTGTCCTTGTTATCCAAGCCAACAGCCGTTATTCCGGCACGAACTCAGACCCGAGAGAACCGAGAGCCAAGCCCCCCCAAGCCCCCCAAGACCAGAACAGAGCCAGGACGCATGCACAGCAGCTGCAATTTTCACGCTGCACGCTCGTTGCGTTTTAAACGAGTTAATGTGACACTGTACAACACTGCCACACACACACGCAGGCACAGCTGCTAGTTTTTAGTTACCTTGCTTCAGACTCGATTACATTTTCAACAACAAACCATAAACGTTGCCCCATGGCAGCTAACATAAATTAGATATGTGCCACTTGCAAAGTAGTATGGCTCTTAGCCAGTGTTGGTTAACGTGAACAAAACTATTTGGCTCTATGTCCCTCATAGGCATTATGAAAAGGGCAGCAAAGTTAAATCAAGCAATTAACTGGAAAATGTCGCAATATTGAAGACGTTATCCAACACTACTAAGTGTTGTGAGTCTATTCTTAAGATGACAGCATGAATATATTTCCTCCGGCATGTAAATCCAAATGTATTCAGTGACATTTGAAATCTGAAAATAGTTTGTGTCGTTGTTCAACACTGTTAATTGGGTTAGATTGTTAAACGCATTCAACGGCTGTATTAACAAATGTGTAATAGTTTCTATATATCAATAAGTGTGCCTCACATAAAACAACATTAGTGCCCATTCTCAAGCAACGTTTTCCAACACTGTCAACATAGTATTGAATAGTTTTAGTAAATGACATTCCAACAGTTCTCAATGAAAATGGCTTAAATTCATTATTTACCATGTGATTCATTCAATTTCAATTAAGAGCATTGAAAATTACCCAACACTGTTGGCTTCTATTTGAAAAGGAGTTTAGAAGCTCTACTTGAACAAATTTTTGATTCACTTTTATTCCAATCTATTTGAGCTCTGCATATTGCCCAAGTTTGTCTCGTTGCTCAACACCGTTAGCTACTCTTTGGCATTGTTCAACACTGTATAATAAATTTTGAGCTTAGAGCTGTTTCGCTTTGCAAGGCAATTTACACTAGAACTCTCTCTCTCTCTCTCTCTCTCTCTCCCTCTCTCTCTGTTCAAGCTCTGGCTGAAAACGAGCTGCATTTGAGTGCTGCCATATCAGCTGCATCTAACAAGTGGCAACACTGTTTTGTCTAAATGGCAACGCGCGGAATTATACGTTTGAGCCGTATCGGCCATTTCATAAATGGCTTAAAGCCATTTGCTGTGCACCAATTGAATGTGAAATGCGGAACGATTTTAGCTTTGATAGCTAACTCTTTCGCTCTCTCTCTCTCACACACACTCTCTCTCTCCCTCTCTCTCTCCCTCTGTGCGAGAGTGCATAAAATGCGTAGCGATGCGCCGAAATTGAATTTAATGCGTTCGCATTAATTCCATAGTCGGGCGCACGGCAATTGCCACGCCCCGACGCCGGCCCCCGATTCGGGCCGGGTCGCAAAGAAAAACGTGAAAATCTGGCTGCAGGACAACAACAGCTAGCGCGTGGCCATGGCATGCATTATGCAAAACGACGGCTGATTATTTTTGGGCGGCTCATCAGCGTCGAATGCAATTTTAGCGATTGGCGGAGTCGAATGTGGCGTGTGGCGTGTGGCAAGTGACAAGTGGCAAGTGGCAAGCGGCGACTTGATGCCGCAGCCAAATATTTGGCCAGACCATGCTGCCATATGATTAATATGCATGGTGACGATGACACGAGCATTGGCGGGGTACGGCAACGCATCAAATTGAAAACCCCATAAAACACTCAATTTATTTAAATTGCATGTGATTGACAATCGAACATCGCCCACTGCTCTCATTGTAACAATAACAAATTTCGCTGTCTCAGCTGCTGTTGCTGCTTCATCTTCGTCTTCTTCTTCTTCGTCTTTTTGTTGCTGTATTTTTATTGTCTGGGCGATGGCTTTGGAGGGGGGGTAGGACGGGGGCGGCAGCTGCTGATTAGCCAACCAGGACACGTAACGCGTGGCAAAGCAAAAGGCGACAACAATAAAAAAAATTGAATATGAATGAGACAGAATCAAAGGCAAAGATCAAGGGGCTAAATGAAGTCGCACTTGCGCATACTCTATACGACAATGACAATGACAATGACAATGACAATGACAATGACAATGACAATGACAATGACAATGACAATGACAATGACAATGACAATGACAATGACAATGACAATGACAATGACAATGACAATGACAATGACAATGACAATGACAATGACAATGACAATGACAATGACAATGACAATGACAATGACAATGACAATGACAATGACAATGACAATGACAATGACAATGACAATGACAATGACAATGACAATGACAATGACAATGACAATGACAATGACAATGACAATAACAATGACAATGACAATGACAATGACAATGACAATGACAATGACAATGACAATGACAATGACAATGACAATGACAATGACAATAACAATGACAATGACAATGACAATGACAATGACAATGACAATGACAATGACAATGACAATGACAATGACAATGACAATGACAATGACAATGACAATGACAATGATTTAGTCAATGTGCCCTACCATATATGCCCTTAGAGGTGGGGCAGGCAGTAGCAAATGGGCGTATTGGCGGAAGCATCATACGCCCAGTTCCTCTGATGCGCTCGCATTTGTCATAAACATAACTCAGCAATTGCCCACGCCCCAATGCGCCCACGTACGCCCATCAATTGTCGTTTTTATCAGCGTTCCATGTCGCGTTCGTAATTCTTTGGCGTCTGAGCGCGGAACGAGAGAAGCGAAAAGCGAAAAGCGGGAAGCGAATAGCGAATAGCAAAGGAGCCCTTGCATCGACGGACAGCGCGGAGCACACACCATTTTCAGTATTTCGTATTATTGACGCGCGTCTCCTGCTGCCGTCGCTGCTTAGTCAGCGTAACGCCGCCGCAGCGCCGCAGCTGCCGTCTGCGCTGTTGCCGTTGGCAGCGCCGCATTAAAATTTTAAAATGCGTGTGCCATTTTTTTTTTTTTTTTTCATTTTTTTATTTGTACTTTTATTTTGTTTTTTGTTTCTTTATTTTTTTTATTTTTATTTTCTTTTCTTTTTTTTTTTTTGTGTGTGTGTTTTTGTTGCGTTCATTTTGCGCTCTGCTTGCCTTTTACGCTGCCGGCGGCGCTGCGCGACGCTCTGCCCGCTGCTTACGTTACGTATTACGCCTTTGCATTGTTGTTGCTGTTACTTTCATTGCCGTTGTTGGCGCAACAATTGCCAGCCGAATGGCCGGCAAAGCGCAAACACAGAAACAAACGCACGCACACACACACACGTGTACACTCAAACAGAAGAGAGAGAGAGCACAGTGCGAAGCCTTCAACTTAAAGCTTTAAAATATTTACCGTACAATCGCAAGCTTCCGTGGGCAATTAAAGCACTTCGCTAACGCTGCTGTTGGGCAGCATTGGCTGAGTGTTGAAGAGTAGTAGAGTGGAAGAGCGGGAGAGTGGGTGAACGAGAGAGTGGGAGAGTGGGAGAGCGGGAGAGCGTAGAAGGAAAGAGCAAGGCGTTTGCTGCGTTGACTGCTGCAAAGCTTCAAGTTAAATACCAAATGCTCAACACTGTTGCTTGTTTGCACTGCTTGGGTGTGAGTGCGTGAGTGTGTGTGCATGTGTGCATGTGTGTGTGTGTGCGTATGCTTGTTCGTGTGGGCGCATAAGTAAAAGCCAAACGAATCCAACTTCAAAGCTTTGACAGTTTTGTTTTTGTTTCATTTGCTGTATTCTTAACATTTATAATCCCAACACACACAACAGATCAGACAGTTAACATATGTATGCACATATATTTATATGTATATATACATACATATATGTATATGTATATGCATATGTATGGCCCTGTACAGAGGACTGACAGCGACTGTCAAAAGCAGATAATACATTGAACCATCGAACCTTTTTTTGCTCGCCTCTTCCATGGAAATATTATTAATAATCTAAAGGGAGAGAATAAAACAGAAACGCGCAAGTTTATATCTATAAGCAAGTAATTTCCTTTTTTTTTTATTTTATCTATAAATATTTTTCTAGCTTAAGCTATATGATATCATATACATGATACAAGCAAAAGAATAGATTCAATTTATATATCGTTTTTTGATTCTAGCAAAAATATACTTTATTTTTATTAAATCAAGAAAAACATATTTAAATAAAATTTTTAAACATTTTCTAATTCTAGCAAAACAATCTTAAACGTTTTGTAGATCAAAAAAATCTTCCCGAAATTATTTTAAAAGTCTTGGAACAACTTTTTTTAAACATATTCTGCGTCAGGCAAAGCTTTCTCAAATTGTTTTTCATTTGCTTACTTTGGGCAACATACTTCAAACATTTTCTAACTCAATTCTTAGCATTTCCTCAAACTTTTTCAACATTTTTATTGACTCATTGACGAAAGTGAATTTTCAGCAAGATTTTCATGTGCTTCCATACCTATACAATATTTTATAATATTTATGTGGAAATTAGAAGCTTGTGAATTTGATTTCCTAAATAGTTCATTTCCAATTCGGCAAACCTCAATTTCCACTTAAACACTGAGCAAAAAAATAGTCGAAAAAAAAAAAATAATGAATTTTTCATTTATCTTTGATTCGTTTGGCTTTTGCACAAAGTGAAATCATTGTTTTTTTTTTATTATTATGAACATGGATTTTGTTGCTTATTTTGTTAGAGTAAATAAAATTGCTCTAATCCATTCATAGGCCATGCTGCACTTGCAATGTTTTATTGCTTTCTTTTCTCTTTTTGCTAAACTGTCAACTGCACAAAATTGAGCGAGCATGAAAATTTCATTGCCTGCTTTTAGGCTCGGCCTCTGCCAGTTGCAAAATGCGAATAATGCCACGCACACAGGCAGACAGACGTATAGAGATTTCATAGCAGGTTTTTAGCCACGCTACACTACACAAGAGAAGGGGAGAGATAGAGAGAGAGAGAGAGAGAGAGAGAGAGGCATGCAACAACAGGGCCCTTAAAGGTTTGATAAAAGCCAGCAAGGAAGCCAAGCAACACATAAACACACACACACACACACACACACACACATAGACACACACACACATACACACACATACACACACACACACACACACACACACACACAATGCACAATTTTGCATGCAAACAAACAGCAAAGAGCTAACCGGAGCTATTGCCCCATTGCCCATTCCGTTCCATTCCATTCCGTTCCGTTCCGTGCCGAGCGCAGTCAACGGAGGCGCATAAATTTGTCGAGCAATCCAAAAAGCATGTGCCAGTCGCCTGGCTACTTTTGTTGCCCCACGAGAGGACAGAGAGACAAAGAGATAGAAAGAGACAGAGAGAGAGAGTGTGTGTGTGTGTGTGTGCATAAGTGTGAGATAGCCGGAGCATGTTGCTCTATTTGTCAGCTCGTGAAACAATCATAACTTCCTCTGCCGCTTGGCTACTTTTTTGGCATTGCCCGCCGCCGCCTCCTGCTGCTGCCGTCTCCTGCTGCCGCCCCCGTCTCCTGCTGCTGTTGCTGCTGCTGCCCTCGAACACGCATCTAACACATTGAGCAACGTATTGCGTGCTGCATACATTTGTTAGGCTATTTGGGCATGCCCACACACACACACACACACACACACACACATACACATACATACGGAAGCATCTTCAGTGCGTTCAGCTGCAGTTGTGTGAAAAATTCATTGAATCCAGCGAGCTAACACACAGCCACAACGAGGGCCTAGATAGCTGCTGCCAACAACAAACATTTTGACTTTTACACACACACACACATGCACACTCACACACACACACATAGCCATGGCATGTCCTATTCGCTTTTGGGCTGGCATCTGCTGGCAGCTCGTGCGTGCCTTGTGCATTACTTTGGCTGCTGAAATATTGCGTATACGCAACGTATTTGCGTGCCTGGCCAGAATTCTACGGGCGACAACGGGACAGCAGCCGCAGCGACAACAAAACTAACGACTCCGGCACGCCGCCGCCTTATCAGCCTTAACAGCAATGCCATGGACGTGGGCTCGGAGGGGGGGGGGGGGGGTAGCCAGAGAGAGAGAGCTACTGGCATAGTACCACAAACAATTTTGATTTCCTTCCCATGGTCTCAATTATTAATGAGCCACAGATACATAAAATTACTTTGCTAGCTACTCTGGACAGTGCTACTAGTGTGTGTGTGTGTGTGTGTTTAGAAAGAGGAATGAGGAGGGGGGGGGGGGGGGTGTACTCCACTAAGTTAATGCTAGCAGGAAACAGCAGCCAAAGCACAGATGTCTAAAGTGTATTCGGCACGCGAACGCGAACGCGAACACACACAAAATAAATAGCCTGGAATTTCTTCAAAAGAAAAACATGTTTTTTTGGTCAAGGCAAATTATAAACAAAACAAAATTAAAGAAGTTGAAGAAGAAGAAGAAGCAGAAAATGAAATTTTGATAAGGCCAGGAACAAGTGAACGTTTTTAACCGTTATGGAATACATCAAATATGAGCTATTCAATTAGATATTTCTTTCCAATCACGCTGAGGAACTGGAAATGCTAGCCCCCAGCAAGGCTAGTATTAATTATACCCTGAACCCATTTTCAATGGGAAATCAGGGTATAATGGTTTTGTTGAAATGTATGTAACAGGCTGAAGGAGGCGTGGCAGACCCCACAAAGTATATATATTCTTGATCAGCACGACGAGCTGAGTCGATTTAGCCCTGTCCGTCTGTCCGTCCGTCCGTCTGTCCGTCTGTCCGTATGTTTGAACGCGTCGATTTCCGAAGATATGAGAGCTAGAGACTTAAACTTTTTTTGCAAATGTCCGTATATACAGCGCGCATATCGAGTTTATCACAAAATAACGATAACTCATCCGATTATTTTTTATCGATAAAAAAACCTTATCGAAAGTAAATTATAAAATTATATCTCCTACATCTTTTGAGCTAGAGTCTCCAAATTTTAAAAGTAGACTCATATATACTTTGTAGAATTTCGGTTTTTGTTATCAATTGAAATATCAGTTCTCCGAAGGGTTCAGGGGATTTCCCAGTCGAGCAGTCTCGACTAGAGCTTTCTTACTTGTTTTTAATTATATTTTTTTAATGTTTATATACATATATTTTTTTTTACATATATCTCTCTATATCTCAGATAGGAAAAAATCTATACATGGCCATATCTCTAGTTTGACCGTCAATCAATCAATCAATCATGATTGAATCTCTCATTAGCATAGTAATTAACTACAGCTGCAACAGAAACAAAATAAATAAATATATATTTATATTTACACATACATATCTAAAAATAATAAATGCTATCAGATGTCTGCATGAAAACCAAATAAAAACTCATTTAACAGCTGCGGCAATTGGGCTCGAAGTGTTGCTGCAACAATTGAATATAATTGCTCAATCAGTCAGCCAATGAATCAATCACAAAACAGCTTAATGCAACATGATCAAAATGTGAGAGGATAAAAAAATAAATAAATAAAATAGAAATAAAAAAACATATAAATTTGCTTTGATATGCACAAAGCGCTGACTAAATAAATATAAATCAACAAAATATGTTTTTCATGATGCGCTCGGACGACGGATTGGACGGACGGACGGACGTTGTCTATTAGGAAAATGGCGCTTAAATGCGCGCATCAAAATTAATAATTCATTTGCGCTCTTTTGGCCAACGGCCGTTTGCTTTGGCATTTATATTCATCACAAATATATATATATATATATATATTTCATTGCCTGCTTGGCCGATAGGCGACGTGACATAATTAGCTGGGCGTGGCACACGGGGCGTATAATATTAATTTCCACTTAAATGAAAAATTATGCTCAATTTCAGTCCAAATTTATGGCGAGCAATACGAGCAAGAAGAAGAGCCGGCCACATTTTCTTATTTTCCTTTTTGGTTTTCCTTTTTGGCACATAAATCTCGAAGCGCTAATAATAATAACAATAATAATAATCAGCAGCAGCCCGAATGGGCTACTAAGGGCGGCGACAAACATTTATGATATTAGCCAAAGCTGTGGGCTGCAGTGGGCGTGGCAAAGGTAGAGCAGCCTCTGGGCCTGTGTAATGCACAGCTATCGCTAGGCGATTAAAATTTTGTTATTAATTACATGAGCTGAGCCGAGTAATATTTCACTCTCTCTCACTCTCTCTCCCACTCTCTCTCTCACTCTCTCTCTCTCACTCTGTGTGAGCTGTTAATGTGCTGGGGATTAGTGCATTTAGAAATGCATTTAAATCACTTACATGACAGCAAGTGCGATTCGAAATTGTGATATGAATACCAAATGCATATTCAATTTGAGGAAAATGCATTCGTTTGCTCAGCCAATTGAATAAATAAATCTGGCATCTACTATATGCATATAGCTAAATGTTATATCTAATTAACGTTAACTGCATATTGAATATGATTTATATTCGCACACATACATAGCATACATATGTAGATGCATCGATGCGGCTGTCAGTTACATTCCATAATGAATGCTACATTTTGGCCAGAAAGAACATTGACAATCCGCAACAGCAGCAACAAATACGGCGAAAGCAAAGTTCAGTCAGCGGGAGAATTTGGTCTAAATATATTTAGCCTCCAGTTGAATGCACTGCCTCACTCTATCTTTCTCTTTCACTCTCTCTCTCTCTCCTTCTCTCTTTCTTTCTCTCTCAGCTCAGCCAGAGCGAGAAATTGGTTAAATCCTATTCAGCCTCCAGTTGAATGCTCTAATTAACTCTTTTTTTTTCATACTGTCTCGCTCTATCTTACTCTTTCACTCTCTCTCTCTCTCTCTCTCTCTCCCTCTCTCTTTCTCCTTCTCTGTTTCTTTCTCTCTCAGCTCAGCTGGAATGAGACGCTTGCTCTGATCTTATCATTTTTTTCACACAGCCTCGCTCAATCTTTCTCTTTCACTCTCTCTCCCTCTCTCTCTTTTTCTCTTTCACTTTCTCTCTCTCTCTCTTTCTCTGTTTCTTTCGGTCTCACTCTCTCAACCTCACTCTCTCCTTTCCTTCCCTCTCTCTCTCGTTCTTTCTTGCTCAATATTTCTGTCTGCTTCCTGCGCGTTCGCTCTTGTTTAATATTTGCCTCGCTTTTTCTCTCCTTCCTTTTTTTCCTAGTTCTGTCTTGTTCAATATTTCTCTCTTTCTCTCTCACTCTCTCCTTCCTTCTCTCTCTCTCTCTCTCTCATTCTTTCTAGCTCAACATTTCCCTGTCTTTCTCTTTTAAGCCATCATGCCCTATTCAGTCAAGCTTTCTCTCTCTCTCTCTCTCTCTCTCTCTCCCTCCCACACCCAATCCCACTCCCTTCATTTTTATTGCAGCCACTGCAATATTTGTAGATCATATTCAGCTTATTATCCTATATTAACCCCTCCACCTCCCTCCTCCTCCTCACACATAGACGCCGCCTCACGCCCCTCAATGGCCCTAATCGATTGGCCAACAAATAGACAGCAATTTGCTGCAACGTGTATTATGTAATTGGAATTGTGCAAATCATTTCACACTTTACACTGTTTCACTACGCCCCCCCCCACCCCTCCACTTTGACCTAACTGTGCATTTTGCTTGCCATAATTTCTATCAGCAATACAGCAGCAACAACAACAACAACAACAACAGCAAACAGCATAAATGCCGCTGGCTTTGCACTTTTTGCATTATTTTGATTACTTTCATAGTGCCAAATACCCTGTATTTAATGAGCGCGAAAGCGAGTTGAATGAGTTCGTTGGTGACTGAAAGGTGCACGTGAAACAGATATATTTCTAGCTCTCTCCCACTCTAGACTTTACTTTTTGTCTCTCTTTCTCTCTACCTCTATCGCGCTCTCTCTCCATCTCTCTCGTGATATATATCTGTATCTAACTCTCTCTCACTCTCTGACTCTACATGTATCAGTCACTCTCTCTCTCTCTCTCTCTCTCTGTCTCTCTCTCTCTCTCCCTGTCTCTCTCTCTCTCTCTCTCTCTGTATATATCTCTTTCCTTCTCTTCACTTCAATACTTCTGCTTCTTCTTTCAACCTATCTTCTTTTATTGCTGGCTCTTTCACTCTCCGTATATCTCACTATTCATCTGTTTCTATCTCTCTCTCCCTCTTTCTCTATCTCTGTCTCTCTCTCTCTCCGCCTTTCTCTATCTCTTTCCCTCTTTCTTTATCTCTCTCTCTCTCTCTCTCTCATTTTTTGACTCTCTCCCTCTTTATCTATCTCTCTCACTCCCTCACTCTATCTCATTCTCACTATTTAAGTTCCTATGCCCCTCTCTCTGTTTCTCTATCTCTATCTCTCTCCGACTCTTTGTGCTATTAGATTTCTCGCTTTTTCTCTTTCTCTCTCATTTCTCGCATATTTCCATACGAATTCCAGGGTATCTAGCAAGCGATATTTCCTTGTTTTCTGTCATTGATGTTTTTCATATTTATTTTCATTTCCAGTTTGTGTTTTCACTATTGACAAATGCAATTGAGCTACAATTTTCCGTCTCTTTTTTCTCTACATTTCATTTTTTTACTCTCTCTCTCTCTCTCTCTCTCTCTCTCTCTCTGTTTTGTTAATTTATGTTATGTCTTTGTTGTTGTTATAATTGCTGGATTGTCAATGGCATTGGCTGTTATTTGAAACTTGGTCAATTCAGTTTTAGTCAACTAAAAACACCGTTACTTCGATAAACATTGATTTTAATTGACGATTTTATTTCTCTCTCTCTCATTTCAGGTGAGTTACCACAGATGACATGAATATAAATGGATATATGTATATAGATCTATCTATCTTCAATATAATGATATGACTCATGAGTCTATGAGGTATTTGTAATTGTTATAGATAATATATTATTATAGTTATAATAAATTTAAGGATTCTTCTTTCCCGGCTTGAGCCTATTATATAGTCAGCTTTATAGCATAGATCTATTACTAGTTGAAAACAAATTGAAACACTTTTTCTTTTCTATAATCGAAAAGTGTCATACCCTGCCGGAAGGATTCGACGGAGAAGTCTGGGGTTCGAGCAGGCTTTGTAATGGCAAATCATATCTATTATTATACGAGTCAAGTGCAGTGTGAGTGGAATTTTAATTAAAGTGCCACGCCCAGCTGGGGGCATTAGCTAATAGAAGGCGAGCATAAAATGCGGGCAGGAGATGGCGGAGTAGGAGCTTAAGGCGGATGACTGTCAAATCGGAACGGAAGAAAAAACAAAAACAAAAACAAAAAAAAGAAGAAGAAGAAAATAAAGAAAATTCCATTCCGAGTCATCAGCTTGGCATATTTTTTGTTGCACATTGCTTGAGCTGCAGGTTGTGTGTGTATGAGTGTGTATGAGTGTGTGTGTGTGTGTGGCGCGGCCTTTCAAGAACCATCCACTCACAATGCTTGGACCATATTTTTATTTAAGTTTTTTTTTTTGTCGGAAGTGTTGGTGGGCGTGGGGTGTGTGGGCAGTTTCTGGTTTAATGCTTTCCTAATTGAAAGTTGCGAAAATTCCAGGTGAAAATGCGAAAACTGTGCGCAGCAAACCACAAATAATAAGAAGCAGAAGAGTAAGAAGAAGCCGAAGAAGCGAAAGCAAAAAAAAAAAAAGCAAAAAACAAAAACAAATCAGACCAAAGCAGCAGCAGCAGCAGCAGCAGAGGCATTCACAGCCTATGCCATTCCGTTCTATTGAGTGGAAAAATGCCAAGGCAAAGCAGAAAGCAAAAAGAAGAAAGAGTAAAAAAAAACGCAAGCGGCAGCAGCAGCAACAACAACAAGTGCAGCGAATGTACACATGGTGTAAAACTCTTGCTCGCTCACTCTCTCTCTCTCTTGTGCTCACGCTTGCAGGCGTGCGCTAGGACGTACGTGTATGTGTGTGTGTGTGTGAGCAAACCAATGACATGCATAGAGGAAGCACAAGTTAAAGAAGAAGCAGAAGCAGAAGCAGCAGCAGCAGCAGCATAAGCAAAACTACGGCATTTTGTGTTCTTTTGCCTTTGCCTTTGCCTTTGTCCCGTTAGCTCTGCCCAGAGTGCGGCTTATCTTCACCAAATGCAGGTCAGCTTGTATGGCAGCGGCAGGAGCAGAGGCAGCAGCAGTGGCGTAGGCAGTGGCGTAGGCAGAGAGAGCTTTAGAGAGAGAGAGGCAAAAGCAGAGGCAGAGGCAGAGGCAGCGATAGTAGCAGAGGGAAGGCAGAGACAGAGGCAGAGATAGTTGAAGAGGTAAAGACAAAAACAAACGGGGCAGCAAAGACAAAGCAAAAGCAAAGGCAAAGGCTGAGGCAAAGCCAAAGGCAAAAGCAATTGCAAAGGCAGAGTCAGAGATAGTTGAAGAGGTAAAGACAAAAGCAAACGGGGAAGCAAAGACAAAGACAAACGCAAAGGCTAACGCAAAAGCAAAAGCAAAGGCAGAGACAAAAGCAGAGGCCAGAGAGACAGAGGCAAAGGCAAAGACGAAGACAAAGGCATAGGACTGTGAAGCGCAGAGGCCGATGCAGAGAATGTGGCAGGTGCTTAGTACAGTTTTTGTCTTTTTGTTTTCTGACTGTCTGTCTGTCTACAAGTGTATGTGTGCGTGTGTGTGTGTGTCTGTCTGTTGTAGAGCTTGTTCTCGCTCAAGGTTAAGTACGAATTAGCCTGGGCATTTAATTAAGTGGGCGTGCGACTTTTGGGCGGGTAAAACACCAGGCTCTAGCCTGCGCTCTCACTCTCTCCCTCTCACACACACACACACACACACTCGCTCTCTCGTTGTATTGTGTATAACCCACTCACGCTCAGGCAGGCTATAGCGCGCCAGCTGAGCGATAATAATCGAACTGTGCTGCATAGCAAAACTGTGGCAGCAACTAAATCGAAATTGATTGCGGCAAATGACCCCAAAAAATACACCACACACACAAACACACACACGCACACAGAGGGAGTGAGATAGAGACAGGCATAGTCATCTTGGCCATTTTGTTAGCTCTGCGGTTTCCGTTCACTACAATATATTGTACGAATGTATGTATGTATGTATGTATTTATTGCTCTTGGCCAAGCGAAACAAAGCAAAGTGAAGCAAAACATTCGCATCAATTATTAAGCCGATTTTGCACGTGTAAATCGCGTCGAGCAGTTTCAACGCTCGTTTAAACCAAACAAAAGCCGAAACACACAACAGCAAAACTAATTAGTTGTCAGCGACACGTCAGCCATACGGCAGCGATAACACGCCAGCCAAGGACTAGCACAAGGGACCAACCAACCAACACATATATAGAGCGAGAGCGAGTGAGAGAGAGAGTGAGATAGTGATATCAGCAAGTACAGCTGTTAAAAAGCTAAAACTGTCACAGTTTTCAGCCAGTTGACAGTGGCAACAATCAGTTCATCATCAGTCAGCGCGTCTCCAGGGCCAACAAATTTCAAAGGCAAATTTCAGTCAGAACAGACGCACTTAACGGTTAACAGCCAAACGCAATTGATTAAGAAATAACAATCAATCTAAATTTTAGAATAACTATGAGTTATACAATGGAAAAGCATACATATATATGTGTATATATGTTTATATATGTCTATATGTTTATAGATGTATGTATGTTTACATATATAGTTCCATCTACTTTTTTACGCACATATCGAACTTCTTTATTAATTTCCCTATCAACTTTATTTTGAGCTTTTTTCCACTTCTTTATCCAGTTTTTTTCCCAATTTCTTAACCAAGTTTCTTCCCACTTAGTTGTAGTTGAAAGAGCAACTACGATTTTTCTTTCAACTTCGCCTTCAACTTTACTTTCAACTTCTTTTTGAACTTTTTTGTCCGCTTATTTGCCCAGTTTTTGCCGATACTATTTCAACTACTTCTACGACTTTACTTTCAGCTTCTTTTTCTACTTTTTTGCCCAGTTTTTGCCAATTCTGTTTCAACTACTTCCTCGACTTTACTTTCAACTTCTCGTTCAATTTGCCCTTCAACTTCTCCATCATCTTCTCCATCAAGCTCTGCTTCAATGTTTATTTCAGCTTCGCCAGCAACTTCTCTTTAAACTTCTATTTCAAATTGTTGATCAACTTGCTTTTCAACATCTTTTTCAATCATATAAATTTCTCTTTCAACATCTCTTTCGACTTATTTTTCCACCATTTTTTCAGCTACTTCATTCGATTCTTTTTCAATATCTATTTCAACTTCTCTTTCAAATTCTATATAAACTTGTCTTTAAACTGCTTCTTCAAATTCCCATTCAATCTCTATTTCAACTTCTTGTTCAACTTCTGAGCTTACAAAATCTTGAATTGATTGAAATTTTTGTATTTTTCCCTTTCAATCTCTTTTACAATCCTTATGTCAATTTCTTTTTTAACTTCTGAGCTTTAAAAATCTTGAATTGAATGAAATTTTTGTATTTTTCCCTTTCAATCTCTTTTTCAATCTCTATTTCAATTTCTTGTTCAACTTCTGAGCTTTCAAAATCTTGAATTGAATGCAATTTTTGTATTTTTTCCTTTCAATCTCCATTTCAATCTTTATTTCAACTTCTTCTTCAACTTCTGAGCTTTCAAAATCTTAAATTGAATGAAATTTCTCAATTTTTCCCTTGGTCAATTGATTTCCATTGCAAAACATCTTGTCATTGATTTTTCTCATTTCCTCGTGACACTTTCAACACTTTTCCCCGCAGATGCGTTTGCTAATTAAGCAATTTACTGTTGACACATGGCTTGTTGTTACAATATTGTTTTGGTTGTTGTTGTTGTTGGGGTGGTGCCAATCAGCTAAGCTCATTATAGGTCTACCCCCCCAACTGCTAGAGTCAGCCTCCCGCTCCCACTCTCCCTCCCACTCTCTCGTCCTGTGAGTGAAACTTTTCAATTGTCATAATTATTCAAAATGCCAACAAGATTCTCGGCAAATGTTCGCTAATTGCGCGTGCGACGGTAGGCGGGCGCGCAAACTGTTTCGCCGTAGGCGTGGCAGACTGCGTTTAACCTATTGACTTGATACAATACTTTTTGCCCCGACAGCTGTGCGAGCCGCCAAGACGACGGCGCGTCGCGCCAGCTACCGAAATAGACCAAAAAATGTGGCCGAGTGAAGTGCGTCTGCCATTGATTAATGGGCCTGGTCTCGTCTCATTGCTGTTGTTGTTGTTGTTGTTGTTGTTGTTGTTGTTGTTGTTGTCGCTGTCGATGTCATGGCAGGAATTTTCCTTTTTTTTTTTGTCGCTTGGTTTGCGCTTCTCTTTGTGGCAGTGAAGAAACTGAGACAAAAGCCAAGCGGTTACTTTGGCAGATTTTCTCTGCCTTGCTGGCTGCGGATTATTCCAATTTACGCATACCCTGTAGATTTTTGCATGGCATTAACGGGTGACTTGCGTTGCTTAGTTGGAGAGAGTTGAGTGTGTAGGATATTGAGTAGAGAAATGGGCTAGAGAGAGATGGTTAGAGAAGTTGCTAGAGGATTATTTCAACTTTACACATACCCTGTAAAGTTTTGTATAGTGCTGTGTAGCTTTGATATGAATTTGAGCGAAAGTTGGGAATTTTGTCATGCTGGCTGTCGGTTATTCAAAATTTACTTTATGCATACCCTGTAAAAATGTATATGGTATTACTGGGTAGTCGAGCTATGTATTAAAGGGTAGTACATAGTAGGGATGTAAAACCATCGATAGTGAGGCCATCGATTTTTTTCACATCCGATAGGGAAAACCATCGATATTAAATCGATTGGTGGGAACCGTCGATACTATCGATAGTACTATCGATCGTTTTGCATCCCTAGTACATAGTTATGTAGCTATGATATGATCTTGACAAAAGCTTAGACATATTGAGAGGTAGCTTGGCCTGTAAATTGATACCCTGTAGAATATGCCCTGTAGGGAATGCTAAGCCTTGACGGATATATATTTATGTATCTCAGATACAAAGCAACAAAAGCAGAGAGCCCTGTGAATCAGATTTAGCTAGGGCTCGAGACATATTTAGCCATATTTAGCTTTAAAAAAGCTAAAACTACCTCAGCTAGCAGTCTGAGGCCTGTAGAAACTATTTGAGATAAGTTTCAAATGCCATTTCAATCTCCACATACCGCATGCTTGCAATCATTCCCATTTTAGCTCTTTACAGGGTATCTGTCAATTGTGCCATCTCTGTGACTCATGCATTCTTGCAGTCTGCCCGCATTGTGTCCAGGCAACACAAAGAACGCTGAAGAATCTGTGGATTGGCAGCCAAAGGTAGCTGCCAATTTATTTTGCATTTTACCTCACTCCCTCTCTCCCACTCTCCCTCACTGTTTTTGTGTCTGTACCGTTACATTTTGTCGCTGCATAAATCGCATTGATACGTTTAAAAGTTGTGCTTTGTTCAGTGGCCCCGGGCCACGTTTTATGGCCACAGGCAGCTGGGGCTAGCTAGCATCAGTTCTGACTCCATCGAGAGCCAGCAGCACGTGATGTGCCCCAAAAAAAAAAAGGAGCAAAAATGCGCCAGCTGGGGCGTGGCACACATGCAGCCAAGACGTGCCCGCAGCTAACAGCAAATAGCAACTGGCAAGTGGCAACTGGCAAGTGGCAAGTGGCAAGTAGCCGCATCAAGCGCCTGCTCAGCCCTAATGACACATTGAAGTTTTTGGCCAAAATGCATGTGAAGGCTAAAGCATATCGTAGGGCTTAAACATGTACATACATGTATATACATGTAGTATGTGTGTATGTAATGTACATAAGTCACATGCTGCACATGCCTTATATAAGCTGTAAGTGTGACCAGGTAGAGCAAAGAAGCTGCCGTCTTAAGTTCGACCAAAAAGGGAAGATTCACATAACGTGTGAAGCGGCTTTAAGGGCTGATAGACGGCGAGAAGGCAGAAAGAAGTGAGAGTGAGAAGGTAACAGAAAGAGAGAGGGAGAGAGAGGGAGAACGAGAGACAGAAAGAAAGAGAGAGAGAGAGAGAGATCGAGATAGACTGAAAAAGCTGAAGCAAGCAAGCTAAGCAAAAAGAAGCGAAGAGAAGGAAGTGACAAAGAGACGGAGAGAGAATGAGAGGGAGATGGAGAAAGAGACAAGTAAGAAAGCTCTAATCGAGACTGCTCGACTAGAAAATCCCCTGAACCCTTCGGAGAACTGATATTTCAATTCGCGTCTTTCTGACACTCACACACACACACACGCATACAGTACTTGAGTAAAAGTAAAAGCAAAGAGAGAAGAAATGCAGAAGATCATTCAAGTTGTCTATATGTGTATGCAGCAGCTCTCATTTGGTATTTGCATTTAGGTAAAACGAAGCTAGAATGCTCACAGCAGCAGAAAGCGTTCCCATTGCTCACTTGAAGCTCGATTGTAACGAGCTCTACCTGCCGTCAGGCTCAACTTTTGAAAGAGACAGTGCTTGAGTAAAAGTGGCCCTATATAAAGGGCAGCAGCTGCAGCATTTCTTCAGTCAGTCTTCAGTCGTCCAGGCCTGGTGGAGGTCAGCGCAATAAAGTGAAGTAGAGTGTGTGATTTATAAGCATTAAAGAAGTAGAGGAATTACGTAATGGAATTACGTATATGAATTACGTAAGGCAAATACGTAGAGACATTACGTAAGGAAAATAATAAGAGGAAATACATACTTAGAAGAAAGAGGAAATACTTAGCAGAAATACTTTGAGAAAATGCTTAGAAGGAATACTTAGACAGGAAATAGTGCTAAGAATATATGAATATACTTTATGGGGTCTGCCACGCCTCCTTCTGCCTGTTACATACATTACAACAAAACCATTATACCCTGATTTCCCATTTTCAATGGGTTCAGGGTATAAAAAGCAACGAAGACAAGGAAGGAAGAGAGAGAGAGATATAGAGATAGTGAGAGAGAGAGAGAGATATTGAGATAGAGAGAAAAAATATCTGTGAAAAATTTATCTGGGGACTGGAATTTTTGTCGGCATAACCATACGGACGCTATAAGCGTAATCGCTATAACCGGATTCAACTGTATATACATCATATATTCAGTCTTAATACCCAAACAACTCAGCACTGTCTTAATCACACAAAATTTGCATTGACAATTATCATTTGCGTTGACTATTTCCGCATATTATTATTAAGGTAATATTATTTTGATGGCGCTTGAAGTTTTTTTGTTGTTCGCTTCTTCTTTTTTCTTTTTGAGATTCGTTTCAAATGCTTTTCCCAGCCAACAAAAAGTTCACAAACTACATTAGCACTCTCAATCATGCCCTGCCTCTCTCTCTCTCTCTAAGCCCTTGTGCTCCCTCTCCCTCTCACGCTCTCTGTCTATGCTTCTCTCTATCACACTTTATCTAACTTGCTTGCTTTTCCGCTCAATTCGCATTACGATTGACTGCCAAAATCGCATAAGTCAACTTGTTTAGCTTAGCTCGCTGTCTCCCTCTCTCTCTCTCTCTCTCTCTCTCTCTCTCTCTCTCTCTGTGTATTACTGTTGTACTTGTGTGTGGCTAAGTCTTTCTTGTTTGGTGGTTTATTTTTATGACTCACGCACTTTTGCGGCTTCCGGCTGCTGGCTGCTGGCCATCAAAATGGAGCCATCAACACCTGCTTTCGCCGTCCAGTGTTGTACAATGCGCAAATATTTCAACGCAGCAAATTTCGGGACTACAGTTCACTTTGAGTTATGGCTGCAGTCGCAAAACTCAATTTGAATAAATTGCTGGAAACAAAACAAAGCACACACAGAGAGAGAGAGGGGGGAGAAAAAAAAATATAAATAAAGCGAAGCGTAGAAACAAAGAGCAACCCATAAACCCGAGAAGTCTATCGAGGCCGCCAGAAGTTTTGGCGCGCGCCTTTTAAACCAAATTTACAGCGAGCAATACAAAAGTTGTTGTTGTTGTTGTTGTTGTTGTTGTTTTTTTACAATTTTCAACGCTGCTCAGAAGTTGTGTGGGCGGCACTGGGTGGCTGGGGGGCGGGCAACTGGAAATCCTGCATGTGTGAAGAATCAAGACGCATAAATTGCCAGCTGGCCCAGCAGCAGGAGCAGCAGGAGGAGCAGGAGGAGGAGCAGCAGCAGGAGGGGCAGGAGCAGCAGGAGGAGCAGGAGCAGGAGCAGCGATAGAGGCAGCCTCCGTCGCTTTGCTTGCTTACGGCTTTTAAGCTTATTTACTGCTTATATATTTTAACACCAAGCTCCAGTCGGCCTCCCCCCCGAACGAACCACTCCAAACCGAGCAACAAACGCGATTACAGCGTTACGTATACACACATATATATATACAATATATATATATATATATATATATATATGTATTTTCGGCAGCACTTCCGGCCCAACATGACAAATGGCTGCAAATCGTCTTCCTTTCGCGGCCGACGCGTTGACAACAAAATGGCGATTGCGCCAAGCGTTTTTTTTTTTAGGGCAGCGAGGGGGGGCAGTAGGGGCAGCGGGGGCAACGGTTGTAGTAGTGCTGCCCACAACCAGCAAAGGCATTGCGATTGTTTTGGGGGGAAGCTGTATATATTTTTATTTATTTCTTTTTTTTTTTATTATTTTCTTCAGTTCTTTTTTTTTTTATCGACATTTTTCATTATTTATTTATTTGGCACTTTGAGCAAGCGAAGCGCTCATATCTGCAAAGATTTCATATTGTGCCGAAAATAAATTTTTTGACAGATATATATTGTACATATATATATACATACATATATATATATATATATGTATATAGATATATACGTATGTAGTAGGGGCAGCGCTTTAAGGTCTTCTTCTCAGAATGAATGTAGTGCAATAATTAGAGTAATCTATTTTGGGATTTATCCCAAATATTGGTAGAAATATTCAAAGTCTGTATTGAAAGGTTTCCCAGTGAAGGCTTTAGAACATTTACTAACACTGTAAGCGGTTTATATATTGTATATACACTGTATACATACATAGGTGTAGAGGCTTTACCCACGCTTCAAAGAGGTAATATATATAGAGTGTATAGTCTATTGAGTATATGGATCTATAGTAAATATAGCATGTATACCAAAATATACTGTATTTAATATATCAACTACATATCCATATCTATCTACCTATATCTATTATATCAACTATAGTCCGTTATCTATATAGTATATTGAGTATATGGATATATAGATTTATAGTAGCATATACACCAAAATATACTCTATCTATTATATCAACTACATATCCATATCTATCTATCTATCTATCTCTCGTATATCAACTGCATATCCATATCTATCTACCTATGTCCATTATATCAACTATAGTCTATAGTCTATATAGTCTATTGAGTATATGGATATATAGATACATATATAATAGCATATACACCAAAATATACTTTATCTATTATATCAACTACATATCCATATCTATCTATAGCTATATCTATCTATATCAACTGCATATCCATATATATCTATCTATATCTATTATATCAACTATAGTCTATAGTCCATATAGTCTATTGAGTATATAGATCTTTAGTAAATATAGCATATACAAAATATACTTCATCTATTATATCAATTACATATCCATATCTATCTATCTATCTCTCTGATATCAACTACATATCCATATCTATCTATAGCTATATCTATCTACATCAACTACATATCCATATACCCATCATACTATATATCTAGCTATATCTATTATATCAATTATAATCTAAAGTCCATATAGTCTATTGAGTATATAGATCTTTAGTAAATATAGCATATACAAAATATAGTTCATCTATTATACCAACTACATATCCACATCTATCTATCTATCTCTCTTATATCAACTACATATCCATACCTATCTATAGCTATATCTATCTATATCAACTACATATCCATATACCCATCATACTTTATATAACCAGATCACATCCCGAAACACTCTATGAAAATTCTTCAAACCAAAAGCTCAACTCAAATCATCATATTCAAGTATATAGCATTTATCAACACAGCATTATTCAAATACTCTAATAGAGAATCGAACAAGAATCAGTTTCAATTACAAATTCAAATTATGAGTTCTTAAAGATGTACTTATGCTACTTCCCTCTTTCCCACTCTCCCTCTCTCACTCTCTCTTCACACATTCCCTCTCTAATAATTAAGCATCTAGCAACACTGGTCCACTTTTAGTTAGCTACTAATGCATAATACATGGCCGAATCATGCCGCCCGAGTTCCGATAGCTTCATTCGCCTTCAATCGCCTGCGCCGTCTTTATTTATTTATGCATTTTCGTAGTCATTTAAGGAAAAGGCAAAGAGAAAATTACATTTTCCATCATCGCACGCCAGTGTTGTTTAATTTTTTCACCCCCTCCCCACTCTCACAATTTTTTTTTTCAATTTGTTTTAGTTGCTTTTTTTTTTGTATTTTTATTTCAAACGTTAAAAACTTTCGCTGGCCAAGTTGGAAAATGATTGTTGCCAACTTAATTGTCGCAATTAAGTAACGGCCAGGAGGGAGAGTGAGGGAGTGAGAGAGCGAATGAGTGTGACTGAGTATGAGAGTGAGAGGGCGCGACACGAGCCTCATTTTGGCTGGTACTTGACGGCCTGGCCCATTGTTTGGCACTTGACGTCTTGCGTTTGTTCTATAAATGTTTTAAACATTTTAATTAGTTTTAATAAACGACGTCGAAAAAAAAAAAGAAATAATAATAATGATAAAAAAAAATATATATATATAAAGCATTTGAAGTGCCTGACAGTCGACAGTGGCGTCTCTCTCGCCCACACACAAACACACACACACACACACCCTGACATAATGGACATCAAGTGGGGAAAGGTCGTCGGAATTGTTCATAGTCCAGTCTGGCTCTACCTCTACCTCTCTCTCTCACTGTCTATCTCTCTCGCTGTGCTACCCGCTTGACAATGAATTCGTGAAAAGGTCGTGCTCGCTTTTGTGAGAGAGTTGCCAGCTGCTCCTGCTGCTCCTCCGCCTCCTGCTCCTGCTCCGACTCCTGCTGCTGCTATATATGCTTACCGCAGGCCACTGGCGTACCAACACCCTCCAGCATATCGCTGCCTAAGTAGCGTCCCCGGCCATTTAGCCACATAATACACACACACACACACACACACACAGATAGAGACAGTTGTGCGGCCAACCGGGCGTATGCGTAATGTTTAGTTGGCGGCTATGGCTGGCTGTGGCTACGTGGTCGCTGCGGTCGCTGAAAGTTTCCGTTAGAACTTAGCGGTTCAGTAACAAAGCCGCCTCGCCTCACCGTCCCCCAACCCTACCCCAACCCCTACCCCTATCCGAACCCTTGGTCCTTTCTTGTTGCTTGCTGTAGTCCTTGGGCCCGGCTGCTTGTCGCGTGTCGCCAGTGCATTGTTTTTATGTACTCTGGTCACATGTGCGGCCATTGAGGCAATACGCGGGCGTAGCGTGCCACTGATTGTGTCTTGTGGCAAAGTGGCAGCTGCCACAATGTTAGGGTTACGGCTTTAAAAACCAGCTAACTTCAAATAAACATATTTCAGATATACAAATGTACACAGACATACACACACACAGATGTAATGTGTCTATGTATGCTTTACAGCAATTCAAATATTTTTGGTCACATATCACATCAGTCACTCGCCTAGGCTTGAGGCTTTGCTTTACTCTACAATTGATATGAGAGCTAAGGGAACTTTAGTTTTATTGCATATGTATGTCGGACGTTAGTCATGAAATCAGTGTTGCACAACTATTTGATAGCCCTGTGAGGGAGTAAGGCTAAGTAATGCTAACTAAATGCTTAACATTTAAGGCTTACACAGACATTGAGAGAGGACAACAGAACCCATTGGGTATACGTATATACTAGATGTGTGAAGCTGAGTTAATCTAGCTATCAGATTTTTGTAGGATATGAATATTGTGAGAGTATATATAGTCGATATGAATAGAGCAGTAATCATACATACAGTAGAATCCGATTATAGCGTCCGTACGGTTAATTTTGGTCCCCAAACGAACTTTTCTGAGTAAACTTATACGGTTATAGCGTCCTCCGGCTATAGCGACGGTTCCTTGAGTGTCGTCTCTCCTCTCTCTCTCTTTCTCTCTCTCTCTCTCTCTCTTTCTCTCTCTCTCTCTCTCTCTCTGCTTCCTTCTATACTAACAACTCTTTCTCTATACCATTCCTCGCTGTCTTTTCCAGTCTCTCTTTCCCTGTTTCTCTCTCTCCCTCCCTCTCGCCCTCTTTCTACTTTTGACAACTTTCAACTTAGCAGTAATAAATAATTAAATAGAACATTTGAAACTTAGTTCAATACCAATGCATACCATACCATACCATATTTCTTATTGAATGTCTCTTATTGATTTTTAATTTATAAATATATATGCATATTCTACGATATATATTTTTAATATTCCTTTTGCCAAATGCTATTAACTGCACTCGAAGCAAGCTTCGGCTCCCCCTCGCTGGCCAACTCTTTCTGAGTTTTTGCTTGGTTTGGCATTTAATGTGCTGTTTGATAAAAAGTTTTCCGGCTCGCAAAAGGCGACTCGCATAATATTTCAATAATTTATTGATTAGTTATCTTTGGCGCGCGCCTTCAATCAATTTAAATGCATTTTGTCCTTGCGCATGAGTGGACGCCGCTCGACAGCAAGGACAACAACAGCTAGGACGACGACGACGGCGACGTTATTGGAAATGCAGTAAATAATAAAGTGCAGAGGCATGTACTCGCCTATATATACTCACATATACATATATTTATATATACTACCCAAGCGCACACACATACATACATACACGCAAATGCATACATATATCGCATAGCATATCGGTTGGAAAATATAGATGAATGTAGCCTGGGCATAGAGGCAAGCAACTTTTAGATGGGGTCACAGCCGCTTGCGGCTCCATGCGAGCTTATGCAAATGTCGCGTCGCGATATGCAAAAAGAGAAGAAGAAGAAAAATTGCAACAACAACAAAAAATGTGAAGAATGAAAGCCGAACGGGGAAAAAGCAACAGCAAAGATAAAAGAAAATGCTGCACTTGAAAAGCGGCCAAATCGATGGAAGCTCTCGCAGTTGCCATACCGATTCGATGGCGACAAAGGGATAACGGATAACGGATAACGCGGCAAAGACAGACAGAGCCAAGGGCTGCACAGAAGCGGATCGATTTATAGCTAGCTACTGGGAAAATCTCTATGGCAAGCTTGTGAGAACTATGATCTGGTACTAAGCGCTGTTAGTTGTAGGATTGCATTATAACTCTATTGATGGCAGACTATCGATAGTGTCATCGCTTGTAAATGTATCGGAGCAGAGCATTTGTCAAATGCAAATGGAATGTAAATTCAGTTTATGTTAAGCTAAGCTAAATGAAGTTTCTATTGGCTCTTGAGTTGAGAAATGCTAAAATGTATCATTATATCAATGCTATCGATAACACTATGCATAGCTTCAGTTAGTCACAATCTTTACATTTACTTGGTAAACTTAACTTTAACTTTAATTGACTGCTGGTAAATCGAAACTATGTTCCAAAAAAAAATACTTTAGGGCTAAAATATTTTATATATGAACAATAGAATAGAATATATATATATAGAAAATATGTAAAAATAGGACGATTGATAGAAAGGATATCGAATATACATATATATCGAATATACTTATATATTGAATATACCACTATATATGTATGTATTATTTTCTCAAGTATAAGGATTGTTGTCTGAAAGACTTCTAAGTCAAAGTATTAGTAAGAATGATTGATAGAATGAAGGAAGATTATAGAAAAAGTTTGCAATATCAACTTATAATGATTATTAACTAAAGGTCTTCTATATCAAAGTAATAGTAAGAATGATTGATAGAATGAAGGAAGATTATATGAAATGTTATATATCCTACTATAGATTGAATATATAAAAGACTAAAAAAAAAAAAGGGAAAATACGAAAAATATTTTGCTATAATAGAAAAATAAATAAATCGATAGATAGAATGAAAATCTTACAAAATAAGTATATATTTTTTAGATTATTATTTCTAATATTTTAGATTTAGGATTGGAGATACTCTGAGAACAGTTATTTTACTGACTGCATTCTACTGTATATATAACTTCTTTATTTATACATACATATATATCTAAAACCCATTCCTGTTTTCAATATTTTCGTCGACTCTACCAAAAACTCTTAAATTACCGATAGAACAACAACTACAACAACAACAACAACAACATTGCGAGCGCAGCAAATCGCACGACAAACATAAACAACGGTTAAAAAAAATAAAAATAGAAGAAGAGGAAGCAGAAGAAGTAAAAGTTTAGCACCATTTAGTGCACATTGTATGCATTTGTTATTATTATTGTTGCTGTTAGTTGTTGTTGTTGTTGTTGTTGTTGTCATTATTATTGTTATGCAGTATTCAGTTTTGTTCGTTTTTTTTTTTATGTAGCTGTGTTTTGTTTTATTGTTGTTGCTGCTAAATTGACTTAACTGCAATAACAACCACAGCAACAACAGCAACAACAACAACAACAACAACTATAACAACTGCAACAGCAATAACAACCACAACAACATTGCATGCATTAGAAATGCTTTCCGTTGCACCCAACTAAACTGAAAGCTGCCTCCTGCCGACCCCCTTCCCCCCACCCCCCTTCCAACCCTTCTAGCTCAAATGGCAGTAAATGGACTTGGTAAACGTTTTGCCATAGACGAGACGTATAACCCTTTTGTATAACAGTGTTGTGCCAGTTGTTGTTGTTGTTGCTTAGCTAGCAACTTTGTGCCCGTTATTGATCCAAGCGCAAGAGGAAGAGCTCACATACATACATAAGTACATACATATGTATGCAGGCTATAGTTCGGAGAGTTCGGGGCGCACACCTTCAACGTAAAGGCATGCCTAATATGGGTCTTTATTTAATTTAATGCAATTTTGTGTTGCTTTTAACCAGTCAACAACAACAACAACAACAGCAACAACAACAACAACAACTATTATAGAGATAGAGTTATAGAGACTAAGCACAAGCGGCAACAACAACAAAGCAGGTAAAAAATAAATTGCATTTTGAGACACGAGCATATGCGATTCTCTGACTTTTTGCTTTGTGGTGCATTCGTAAACGTTGCACTGACTGCCGCGCTAGATATATGTATATCGAAAGAGTCAATTTGATTATTGCTTACTGTTATACCTATAGCTTTCTTTGGCACTTGAGAAAGGTTCAGCGTTTCGTAAACGTTACACTGGCTGCTCAACTAAATCGTATATGACTAAAGTTCCATAGTTTCTAAACGTTACACTGGCAGCTCAGTTAAGTTGCTATTTACTTTCTTTATCGAAATTTATCGACATTCAACTATTCGTAAACGTTACACTGGCTGCTCAACTAAATCTTATCTGACTAAAGTTCCATAGTTTCTAAACGTTACACTGGCAGCTCAGTTAAATTGCTATTTACTTTCTTTATCTATCTTTGCCGACATTCAACTATTCGTAAACGTTACACAGGCTGTTGCTAAATCTTTTGCCTTTATTTCGATAGAAATTCAACAATTGGTTATTGTGATTCACCTTTCTACAATATATACATATGTCATCCGACTTCACAGTTCGTAAACGTTACACTGGCTGCTCAGCTAAATCTTATCTCTTGTTCATACAAAAAAGCGAAAACTGTGCAGCTAACGCTAAGAGCTAAAATTGTTTGGAGTTATCCAGCCTGTATGTATGTATGTATGCCTATACTCACTCTCCCTCTCTCTCATTCTCTCTCTCTGTATCTGTGTGCGTGCCTGTGCGTGCGTGTCTATTCATGTGCAACAAGGCGCCATCTGCCTAGCAGCAGGACGCGCCGTTGGCCTCCAAGGCGACAAGGCGGACGCGGACATGTGTTGCCGCGCCTTTAGCTCCGTTTTTTATGCACCCTCCTTAGCCCCAACCCCCCGCCACACGCCCCCCAACCAGCTGCATGTGAGACCCAGCACATGTGAAGGAGTTGCCGCGCTCCTGCGCTCGCTGCATAATAAACAATTTCTTTTTTAAACACAACCCTTACAAGCGATAGAGGGAGAGAGAACGAGAGAGGGAGAGAGAGAGAGAGAGCGAGCAGATACGACCATGAATGAGGGCGCGCAGTCGACGTTGAATGAATCATTCACGCAGAAATGAATACAAACGAGCAAAACGCACTGCATACATGTTTGTATGTATGTATGTATGCACGAACACACATATACATACACACACACACATGTGAGCGTGAGCATAGTTAATAAATCAGCGATATTTTTGAATTGAATCAATTCATCAATCAATGAATCATGCCCAGCCAACGGCAATCGAATCGCATCGCATCGCATCGCCTCGAATCGAATCGAATCAAACTGAAATTAATGAAAATTCAAAAGTATTCAGTTTAAGCAAGCGAAAGAATCCGAAATATTCAAAGTGAGTCCCAAAAGTTTACCAATCCATATATGTATGCAAATGAATATGAAAAGTAAGCTGCAAAAGCAGAAATTGCTAAGGGCTGCAGTCAGGTCTGCATATGAGTGAGTGTTTGTAATGAATACATGCATATGTGAGTGTATATTCTTTCTCTCTTTTCTCACTTTCTCTCTCTCTCTCTCTCTCTCTCTGTCCTTCCGTCCTTAATCTTCCTCTGCGCGTCTTGACTTTCTATTCACTTCAGTTCCATCTCATGCGCCTCTCTATGCGATTTTCATCAGCCTTGCAGTTAAAGCCTTCTTCTCTCTTCTAATGTTTCCCTTTCTATCCTCTCTCTCTCTCTCTCTCTCTCTCTCTCTCTCTCTCTCTCTCTCTCTCTCTCTCTCTCTCTGTAAGCACCGATCATTTGTTACACACAATTCACAGTTGAAAAAGCACAGCAAACTTCTATGAGTATATGCATTCCTTTGCAGCTCACCAGTTGCATTCATAGCTTTGAGTGTAAGAAGGAGAAGAAAAAAGCGAATAACATTTGAA
>JAWNOM010000484.1:4675000-4710000 GCA_035045965.1 Drosophila aldrichi
AAAGAGCCACTAAAAGCGACCAAAACGTCGGCCAAAAGATAGAGAGCAAAACAAAACTACTAAATAAATACACGCGCATAAAAAAAAAATAATAATAATATAAAAAAAATATATATATATATATACATATATTTATACACACATACATATGTGCATATAAAAGAAATGGTCAAAACACTTTGGCCAGACAGGATCTGGCCGTGGCTCCGGCTCTGGCTGCCTCTACTGCTGCAGGGTATGGGCGGCTGCCATGGCTTTTAATGCTCATAAAAATTGTATTATAATTTTAAATAATTTAGACGAGCATATTGCCCAGAGTGGATAGAAGAAGGACGTGCACGAGAGAGAAAGAGAGAGACAGGTAGACTGAGAGAGAGGTTAGCGAGGTGAGCTGGTCTAATGGCGACCAGTGGCTAACCATCATACAGTGCACGAGCAGCGACCCAGACGCGCACACAAACACACTAACACACACACACACACACACATGCACACCCTCTCACTCACACACACTCACATGGCAGAGTGCAAACGCCGTAAATCATGGCGCAGGTAAACATAAGCAAAACGAACCAAATCGCAACAGCAAAGGAGTAGCGGAAAAAAAAAAACAAAGCGAGTGAGTGAGAGTGAGAGAGAAAGAAAAAATAAAACTAAAAACGCGCGAAGCAACAACGAAAATGAAATAAAGGCAAGGGCCAAAGCTGTGTAAAGTTGATTGCCGGCGGGCGGGTGAGCGAGCAAGCGAACGCTACAAGTTACAAGAACAAGAGCGAGAGAGAGAGAGTGATAGGTCAATGCGTTTGCAGCGCGTTTCTGGCGCGTTTTTGGCGCGGCTCCTGCAGGCAAAAGGCGCTAACTTGATGGAATCGTTAGCATTACCGTTAGACGAGACAGTTAACACCAGTAGCAGCAGCAGCAGCAGCAACAACAACAACAACATATGGTGTGCGAGTGCGAAGCAACTATGAAAAATGAAGGCAGCAGACAAGCAAAGCAAGTCTTGCAATGCCTCAACTACATGCATACATACATACATACATATGTACAGTTTGACACGAAAGTGTTTTCACATGGGGAAAAAATTATATTTTTTTTCTTTGACATTAAAAAAATACTACTAAATGGGATATTTTTAATTTTGTTTAAATCACATTATGTTTTTCATTTTGTTATCTTGCAACCAAGCTAAAAAAAAAAATTAAAAACTATTAACATATGCCTAAAAAACAATAACAACAAAAACGATACTCAAATTCAACTGACACGAAAGTGTTTGCACAAAAATGAAGTATTCAAAATAAGGCAATATTAACTATATTAAGTATCAAAATTAGTATTTAGTGTGACCCCCATTGGCTTCAATAACAGCTTCCAACCGTTTATTCATCGAATTAATTAGTTTTTGGACATATTCCACCGGTGTCTTCTCCCATTCCTCTAATACATAAGCTTTCAAATCTCTTTTGTTGGTTGGGCCTCGCTTGGCTGTCCTTTTTTTGAGATCAGCCCACAGATTTTCTATGGGATTAAGATCAGGACTTTGCGCAGGAGTATCCAACACCTTTGCACAATTATAGAGAAGCCAGCACCTGACCATGTTAGCCTTGTGTTTAGGGTCATTATCTTGGTAAAACCTAAATGTTGGTTTACCATCCCTAAAAAATCCAAACTTGCGGGCACTGGACACTAAATGCGTGCGTAATATCTCCAAATACTGTTTGGCATCCATAGTACTTTCAATAAAGCACAATTCTCCCACTCCTTTACTAGAAATACACCCCCAGACCATCACTGAAAGTTTCCCGAACTTAATTGTTGGAATTATATTTTTGCGCTCAAGGGCTTTCAACGGCTTTCGCCATACACGGCTGGGTCCATCGTTGTAGTACAACATCATCTTAGTCTCGTCGCAAAATATGGTTTCATCCCAATATGATTCCACATGTCCCACATGCATCCTGGCGAAAGTTAGACGTCTTTTTTCATGATCCGACGACAACAAAGGTTTTTTCCGCGCAACTCGCGATGCAAACTCGTTCCTTTTTAGTGCTCTGCGGACGCTTTCGCGGGATATGTCAATACTACATTCTTCCTGCAGCTCCCTGGCAAGCGTTCTGGTCGAAATTGTTGGGTTATCATTAACTTTCCTGGCCAGAATACGCTCTGCCCTATCTGTTAACGCCCGAGGTCGTCCGTTTGAACGCTTTGGCTCCAGTGTTTCATTGTTCTCTGCGCGGCTTATAATATTGTAAACGGTCCTCTTCGATATTGCAAACATTTCTGCAATCTCCGCGACCGATTTTCCAATGGAGTGGTTATAATAAACCAATTGAATCATGTCAAATGACAATCGCTTCCCTGGCATTCTAAATTTGTTTAAATTTGTTGAAGATTGAATCGATTCTTACAAAATATGACGAAATTCTTCAGAACATAGCATTAGCCACAGCTGTGCACATTGAAATCGCCGAAAATAACGGTAAATACGAATTTAGCAATAAGGAGAAATAAAGAAAAGCATATGTGCAAACACTTTCGTGTCAGTTGAATTTGAGCATCGTTTTTGTTGTTATTGTTTTTTAGGCATATGTTAATAGTTTTTAATTTTTTTTTTTAACTTGGTTGCAAGATAACAAAATGAAAAACATAATGTGATTTAAACAAAATTAAAAATATCCCATTTAGTAGTATTTTTTTAATGTCAAAGAACAAAAATATAATTTTTTCCCCATGTGAAAACACTTTCGTGTCAAACTGTATGTATTTAGCTGTGACGTCATAGGAGAGACAAGCACCGTAACTTAAATAAGCATTTTATTGTATCAATATTGTAGTATTATAAGTGAGTGTGAAATTATTTGCTTTGGCTATAATTAACCTTTAGCTGTGAAGTATGCATAGCCTGGCATTTAAGTTCATGTCATATTTAATAAATGGCTAAATGCCGCAGTTGATTAGACAACATTTAGGACATTCTGTGAAGCTCAAATATTTGTATACATACACACATATTAATATAAGCAGTGTCAATAAACGGTTTCAATTGCAATCACATTGTTTGCGCCTATTGTGACGTCACACGCCTTATGTTGTGCTCAATCTATGCTCCGACTCGTTTCTGCTTAGCTGCTTGCTATTGTCTTCTCTTTTACTCGCCTGAGATATGCTTTGGAGAGAGCATGAGCTACACACGACACGATCAAAGCAAAGGACGCAAACAAGCCGTTATCTTCGCTCACTGTGTTTTGCTCTTGCTGTCAATTCGAATACAACGCAGTGAGTGTATAGGGTGATTTAATAGGGCGTGCACGACACTTTCAATACCCCTTTGCTAAGTTTGCACTGATTTTCAGCTCAATCATTTAACTCCTCATTCATATTTGATTGGGGAAAACTTATGCGTCGTGCTATTAAAGCATAAGTTATTTATGCCTTTATGCTGCCCTCTGCCTTTTGTACGCTGCCCACTGCCGTCTGTTACGTTCAGTTGCTCAGAAGCATTGTACCCTGCTTATTCACGGCTTTAAAGTATAAAAATAAAAAAATACAAAAACACAAATGCCAAGGTCAAACCACAGAGAGAGTGAGTGGATGTGTGTGTGTGTGTAAGTGTCTGTGAGTGGGCGCAGCAGCGCCACCTGCTGGCCACACAAGTGTTGATGAGAACCTGTATGCATGTCTCTATCTGTGTGCGAGTGCTCTAGTGCATGTGCATGTGTGTGTGTATGTGTGTGGATGCACACAAAATCGCGCTGCCTATGTGTTACAACCGCAAGTAGAAGAAGTGAAACAACAACAAGTTTACGCGCCCGAATATGTTTCAATTTCACAGCTGCAGCGCGGCGAGGGCCAGCATTTACCGTTACAGTCACATTTGCGGGTTACAGTTGCGCCGCGCCTGCAGTTGATTGCTTGCCTAACAAACACACACACACACACACAGAGACGCACACGCACACAGAGATACGCACGGACACTCGCACTGGATGTGCGAAACTAAAACTTGTGCAGTGATTTTTTAGCTGGATTTATTTTTGCTTGATTTTCTTTTTTGTTTTGTTTTTTCTATCTTGTTGGTTTTGTCGTGCTGTCGCCAGTGTTTGCCGCTGCTTTTCACAATTTGCACAATTTTCACGCTTTTTCTCTCTCATTTCTATTTGGTTAAACTTGACCCACAAAGCTGTCGCCTTAAAATATGCAATGCAGCAGCTGCTGTTGCTGTTGCTGCTCTGCTGCTGTGCCTCTGCTGCTGCTGCAGCAGTTGTTAATGAATAATCCATGTTATGTGGCTTAAATTCGCCCAACGTTTTGCTGCCAGCTGCACAATTAAATATGTAGCGCAGCAAATTGCATTTGCTGGCAGTTAATTAATTAAGAGAATGACCAACAAAAAATGCATGTTATAAAATAAGAGCTGACTGCATAATAAAGGCGAGCGAGTGAGTGTAAAGAGCATAAGAAAGAGTGCATAAAATAAACGCAACAAAATGATCTGTGTACACTGCTTGCGGTGACAACGACTTGCAAGCAGTGCGGTGTGTATATCAGCTATGCACTGCTCGCTGTTGACTGTGTACTTAGGCAGTAGAACAGTATAACAAATGAGCATTGTTTGCTTGTGGTGCGTGTATTGGCTAAGCTGTATTTATTTATCCGCATATGTGTATATAACAACAAGCAGTACAAATGCGAATTTAGCTAAGACAACAACTAATTTATTTGTTTATTTCAAATATTTTCAATTAATATTTTGCTTTATTTTATTGAAATTTCTTTGCAGCACGTCTATGGCTGAAACAACTTGCCACGTGTAGAATGAAGATGAATCGTGGCAGACGCCAGCAGCTGGCGTTACTGCTGCTACTGTTTGTGCTGCCCGGCGGCATTTTGGCCAAATCCAAGAAGAACAAATCCAATCAGAACTCACACTACAGCGATGCCAGCAACTCGGCGAACAGCGCTGCCAGCGACGACAGCAGCGGCAGCAACGGCAGCGGACTGAAGCTGAAAGGACACGGCGATGTCGGCCAACATTTCGCCATGGAGCCGCAGGACCAAACGGCGGTCGTCGGCTCTCGTGTCACGCTGCCGTGCCGCGTGATGCAGAAGGTCGGCGCACTGCAGTGGACCAAAGATGACTTCGGTCTGGGCCAGCATCGCAATCTGAGCGGCTTCGAGCGCTACTCGATGGTGGGCAGCGACGAGGAGGGCGACTTCTCGCTGGACATCTATCCGCTGATGCTGGACGACGACGCCAAGTACCAGTGCCAGGTGGGACCCGGGCCGCATGGCGAGCAGGGTATACGCTCGCGCTTCGCCAATCTGACGGTGCTCGTGCCGCCGGAGGCGCCGAAAATCCTGCAGGGCGACTATCTGGTCACCACGGAGGATCGCGAAATCGAGCTCGAGTGCGTCTCGGTGGGCGGCAAGCCGGCGGCCGAAATCACCTGGATCGATGGCCTGGGCAACGTGCTCACGGCCGAGAGCTTCTTCGAGCCGCTGGCCGATTCCCGTCGTGTCACTACCAAGTCGGTGCTCAAGCTGGCCCCCAAGAAGAAGTATCACAACACGACGATCACGTGCCAGGCGCAAAACACCGCCGATCGCACCTATCGCTCGGCCAAGGTCCTGCTCGAGGTGAAGTATGCGCCCAAGGTGTCCGTTTCGGTGGTGGGCGGCGCCTTGGCTGGCGGACGCATACCCGAAGGAGCTGAGGTCATACTCAGCTGTCAGGCGGATGCGAATCCGCCGGAGGTCACCTATCGTTGGTTCATCAATGATGAGCTAGTGCCGGGGGACTTTACAACGAAAATGGTAAGTGAGAGTGTGGAGGGAGAGGGGGAGAGGGGGGAGAATGAGTAAATGAGAAGAATAGTCGAATAAGGATAAGTATATAGATAAGGAGTAGAAGAAGGATAAGCCTAAAGGAAAGATCGTGGAGAAGGAGAAGGAAAGGATGTGGGAAGGGGGAATGAAAGAGTGAGGGAATGCGAAGATGAGAGAATGTGAAGATGTGAGAACGAAGGAATAAGAAAGGATAGGGGGAGTTGGAGAATGGGAGAGAGGAAGAATGGGACAGTAGGAGAATGACTAAGAGAATGGATAAATGGGAGAGTTGAAGAATTGGTTTATGGAAGAATGGACATATAGGGAAATGGGGAAAGAATGGATAAAATGGAAAATGGGATAGATAGGAGAATTGAAGAATCGGCTAATGGGGGAATGGATACATAGGAGAATGGGGCGATGGAAGAATAGGAGAATGGATGAATTATAGAACAGATAAAATCAGAGAATGGAATGGATAGGAGAATGGAAGAATCGGCTAATGGATAAATAGGAAAATAGAAGACACGAAGGTCAGAAGGAGAAACAATAGGGCATATAATAAGTATATATGGAAATATATGTATATTAGTCAAAACTAATTGCTTGTTCTTTTGATCCAGATCATACACAACGTGACACGAAAATATCACGATGCCATTGTCAAATGCGAGGTGGTCAACGCCGTAGGCAAGAGCGAGGAAAGCGAAACACTGGACATCAGCTGTAAGTAGACCCTGTAGAAAAGAGATAGAGTGAGAGAGAGAGAGAGAGCAAGTTCCCATTGTAATACCCACTTCCTCCACAGTTGGACCCGTCTTTCGCCAGCGTCCGGTCAGCAAGGAGGCGGATCTGGGCGCCACTGTGACCATGCGCTGTGAGGTGGTGGGCAATCCGACGCCCGAAATCGAATGGATCAATGAGAACTCGGATCAGGTGAGTCCCAATTAGCTAGATGCAAAGATTCACTCACTCACTCCACGCGCTTTTCTAGATTGTCGGCCGATCGCCGGAGCTGAAGCTCAAGGTGAGCAGCGAGACAGCCGGACGCTATTTCTGCAAGGCGGTCGTCAATGGCTTCCCGGAAATTGGCGCCGAGGCGACGGTCTATGTGAAGCGGGCGCCGATCATCACCTCGCACAAGGTGCAATACGGCGCCATTGGCAGCCGGACGAAAATCGACTGCTTGGCCTTCAGCATACCGAAGGCGGAGCACATCCTGTGGTCCTTCGAGGGCAAGGTGATCAACATGAGCAGCGCCGATCCTGATATCTACATCTTCGAGGAGCATCACCTGCAGGAGGGCGTCCGTGCGGCGCTCATCATCAAGGAGAGCCGCTTCTCGCACTACGGCAAATACAACTGCACGGTGATCAATTCGTACGGCGGAGACTCGCTGGTGATCAATTTGGTGCCCGAGCAGGACAGCCTATCCATATCGCTGGTGCTGATCGGGCCGATGGCCCTGATACTGGTGATCGTGTCCATCATCGTCATGATGATTGTCTGCCGCAAGCGGCGCAGTCGAAAGAAACCGATGCCGGCCGATGTCATTCCGGAGGCGTCACGCGGCGGCGACAAGCTGACCGAGCTGAAGAGCGAGCTGCGCGCCAAGGCCTACGACGTGGAGTACTCGGAGGCGGGCAACGAACAGCTGGCCATCAATCTCACCCAGACACCGATGCCGGATGTCCAAATGAAGGGCGCCACCCTGGGCGTGCCGCTGGCCGGGCCCGTCAAGTTCGACGAGCGCTTCTCGGCCGACTACGGGCATCGCTACAGTCGCCAGTGCCACGTCAAGAACTTCAAGGGCCCGAACCAGGGCCCGAATCAGGGCCAGAGCCAGAGCCAGGAGCAGGCCTACAAGGAGACCGCGAACAACGGCTATGCGCCCAACTTTGAGTACGCCCTCGACTACAGTCCGCCCGCCGAGAGCGGCAAGTCGAAGGGTGCGGCGAGTGGCATCAATTCGGCCACTTTGCCACATTATGCGGCCAATGCGGCGGCCACTACGGCCACATCCGCTGGAGGCGTGGCCGCGCCCATCGCCAGTGGCGCCAGCTTGCCGCGCAATCAGCGCCACGAGCTGCACCACCATCAGCAGCAGCCACAGACATCCCAGGCTAACGGATTTCTGGGTAAGTCAAACGGAACTAGTTCAGGGGTGATAAATCAATCCCCATATACAGTTTGCTTTAATCAAGTGCTAGATTTCCTTAAGCTACTGTAGAGGTAGTGTGAGCGTGGTCTACTTGTTCCACTATGAACTAGTTCATAGGAAATAACTGCCTTGAACTACGAACTAGTTCAAAAGAGCTGTGCAATGAGTAAGCTACACGGACAACTATTCACAAACAAGAACAGTTAGTCAAAAATTCAACGAAAAAAGTAGAATAAGAACTAGTTCAGGGAAGTGTAGTTCAATGAGTGAATAGTTAAGTAAATGTATTTGAAGCTCCAATACCATCAATGCCTAATATTTATAGTTTTATTTACAAGTTAACAAGCCAAAATGGTTCCACAAAATGAACTAGTTCCAACGTTGAACAAGAACTAGTTCCAAGGCGTAGCTCAATGAATGAATGTAAAATAGCTTACTTGTAAATAATGCACTGACAGTTGAATCAGGGACCGCAAATAAGTATGTATGTATGTATGTATGTATGTATGTATGTATGTATGTATGTATGTATGTATGTATGTAGGTATGTATGTATGTATGTATGTATGTATGTATGTATGTATGTATGTATGTATGTATATGTATGTATGTATGTATGTATGTATGTATGTATGTATGTATGTATGTATGTATGTATGTATGCAGCAGTTGTCATTTGGTATTTGTATTTAGGTAAAACAAAGCTAGAATGCTTACAGCAGCAGAGAGCGACTGCATCGAGCTCTACCTGCTGTCGGGCTCAACATTTGAGAGAGACAGTGCTTGAGTTATAGCTGGCCCTATATAAAGGGCAGCAGCTGCAGCATTTCTTCAGTCAGTCTTCAGTCGTCCAGGCCTGGTGGAGGTGTGCGCAACAAAGTGAAACAGACTGTGTGATCGATCAGCTAAGCATTAAAGACGTAGTGGAATTACGTAGAGGAAATACGTAGGGGAATTACGTAAAGGGAATACTAAGAAGAAATAGACTGCAGTTTGCTTGAGTTTAGCCGATTTTTAATGGGGATTCTGAGTTATGCTAAAGCAATAAGTGAACTACATACTTGATATATGACTAACCTATCTTTCTCTCTCTCTCCCTCTCTCTCTCTTCTTCTTCTTCGCTCTACATAGGTCAACCGCTGCTGCAGAATGGCATCGACAGTCGCTTCAGCGCCATCTATGGCAATCCCTATTTGCGAACAAACTCATCGATATTGCCACCGCTGCCGCCGCCGAGCACCGCCAATCCGGCGGCCACGCCCGCCCCACCGCCCTACCATGCCGCCCGGCATGCCAACAGCAACGGCGGCCTGAAGCACTTTGGCAGCGGCATCGGCTACGGCACAGCTGGCGGCATCGGCGGCATCAGTGGCAGCGCCGGAACGGCTGGCGGCGGACCGGGCAGCGTGAGCGGCAGCAGCTCCAATTTGACGGCCAGCAGCAATACGCTGGCGGCCACGCCTCTCACACAGCCCTCGCTATGCGGCACGCTGGGCGTGGGCGTGGGTGTGGCCGCCGGCGTAATGCAGAGCGCACAAAGTCCCTCCGGGCAGTTCATACTGCCCACCAATGGCAAGGGCGTCACACAGAAGGGGCCGCTGGCCACGCATGTCTAAGCGGCTAATGGCGGGACGGAATCGGAGGTGGAACCGGAACTGAAATCGGAGCTGGAGTCAGAGCTGTAGACGGAGCTAGAGCCGGATTTGTAATTGGCATCGGAACAAAAACTGAAACTGGAACTGGAACTGGAACTGGAACTGGAACCGGAACCTGAATCGAAATCCGCAAACACAAGCTGACATTGAAATTGGAGCTGAAACTGAAACCGGAACTCAAATTTGAATACAACTTTAATTGATGTCGTAATCTAAACTGGAACCAGAACTGCAATCGGAACTGGAACTGGAACCGAAGTCAAAAGCCGCAGCCGAAGCTTACAAATAGAATGTCACGCATATTTATTCAATTCGTATTCGTACTCGTATTGTCTAGACTGTAGAACCTAGGAAACTAAGATAATTTTTTTTTTCGAAAAGATTTCGATTATATATATACATACATACATAAAAAACCGTATTGTGATTTATAGCGTTAATTATTTTATGAGAACTCGACGAAACGAAAAAAAAGCAAAAACAAAAGTCAATGCGTCAATGAAAAACAGTAAAAAAAATTTAAAATAAATATATATATACAGTATATATGTGTATATATGTCTTTATATATATATATATATGTATATCTAGTGCAAATTTTAAGCTAAGTTTGTTATTGTATTTGAGCGCTGAAACTGATAAATCAGATGGAAAAGTCTATATATATATCAATTATCGAAACGTATCGAAAATAAAATTAAATTACAAATAAAAACTCACACACAACTTTCAAAGTTCATTTTAAAAATAAACCAGAGAAAAAACTTTTCACAAAAAAAAAAAAAACATAAAAATAAAATTAATGAATAAAAATCAAATACATATTGAAAACAAAAAAAAGAGTATATAAAGCCTGTAGTTAGTTCCAAGTTAAACGCAGCAAAAATTCTTTCTAAGCCAAAATCTATTAAATTTTAGACTAAAAAAAAATTATATAAAAAAATACAAAAAAAAAAAAAATAAAAATACAACTGCAAAAGAACTAAATGCTAGTATAGCTTTATAGGAAAAGAAATAGAAAAATCCGATCAAGTGGCTATAAGCATTTTAAAGAACTAGTTCATGAAGAGACGAAACAGCAAAAAAAATATTTAAAAACAAAAGAAAAATTTAATTAATTTTGAACATTTCTTTTTCATTGACTTAACATTATATTGAATATTTTTTTTTTTTTTTTTTAATTAATATATTTTTATTTATTTAATTTTAATGTATGTATTTTAAATACCTTTTGTTTTTCTCACATTTATGGCATCGAATTATAATTAAAATTAATTTTTAATAAATTTATTTTTTGTAAAACAAAAGGCATTTAGAAACTAAACCAGTATACCCTGATTTCCCATTTTCAATGGGTTCAGGGTATAAAAAAGTAATAATTGTATATTAATAATAACAAATCCAAAAATACTTACAATTTCCTTAAATTGAAGATCTATCCGTAGTAAAGAAAATTCTAACTAGACAACATTCCTTTTTATCTAAAAATCATATATGAATATGCCTAAAATACTTTTTTTTTTCCATCCTATTTCCACGTAAAATTTGCTGTGCGAACTCTGATATGAGCCACTGTATTATATACTATTTGACTATGGGCCAGCTTGATCGGATTGCTAGAGAACACAGCATCAATGTGAAACGAACTTGAATTAAGAATACATTTTTAACTTAATCATATATGTATATGCATATATATGCATATATCGATATCTGTGTATATATAAATCTATATATATGTATATTATGTGTACATTGCTCGTATATATAGCGCATATGTGTGTGTGTGTGTGTATGGAAGCCAGCTGGTTGAACGCTTAAATTTAAATTAACTAACTAGGATTACAATATTAACGAATATCTTTAAACAAAAACAAAATTTATCGATATTCAAATATATCGAATCGAAAGTGTAGTACACTGCAAACTTTTTTTTTTTTTTTTTTTTTTGTCTGCCTAGTAAATAAATAAATAAATTTAAGTGAAAAAAAAAAAAAAAAAACGAAAACAATTTTTAAACAAAAGCTTAGCAAAATTTGTAAAACACATTTGAGAGATCTACCAAAAAAAAAAAAAAAACAAAAACAAATATAAGATAAATATTATAATACATAAAATAAAAAAGTAATAAAAAATCATAAAAAAAAGAGAAACATTTTTTTTACGAAAAGCTGCCTTATGATTCCTTGTGAAATTTGTTGGAGTTGTTGAACGGCCAACGCTATATGATTAAATATATATATGTATATATATATATATCTTTTTTTATATATATAATATTCATATATACAAAAATCGCTTTAAACGTATTTCAATTTTCTTCTTTTTCTCTTATAATTTTTGAAATTTTCTTTCTTTCACTTTTATTTATTGTTTAATGCTATTTGCAGAGCTTTTATGTGAGTTCATAAGAAAATCATAAAAAAAAACAAATAAAATAAAAACAAAATAGAAATAGTAAATCAAGCGAATTCAAATGAAACGAAACGAAACTTTTTGGGTAAATTGTCAAAGCGATTCAATTAAATGTTCAATTAAATGCAAAAGCAAAAAAACAAAAACAAAAAAAAAAGTAACTTACATAAAAACAAAATAATTAAATGAAATGAAAAGAAACGAAACGAAGAAAAATCCTATTAAGCCAAGTAAATATGATAATTATTCATTATATATGTGAAATGCATGTGCAAGAAGAAGATGAAGATGAAGATGATAAGAGAGAATGAGCTGCGAAAAGGTAGACGCCGAAGAAGAACTAAGCAAAGTGTGAAATTTCGTGTAATATGGAAATTAATTCAATTAAAACTAAGTCAAAAAACTCAAATTAGTTGAAATAAAAATCTAAATGAAACAAAACAAAACTAGTTTTTTTTCCATACGATCAAATTTACAAAGTGAAACAAAAACGAAGCTGATACTGTCAGCCATAAATTCTCTTTACAGGGTATTCAGGAGTCGTTATTGCAAAGTTTTTTTTTTTTCACCATCTCATTTGATTCTTATTGTGATTTGAAAAGGAAACGAATTTCAGCTGATCCTAATGCTGCTTCGTGTAAGCATTGAACGGTTTCACTTTTGCCGCAGCAGGACCCAGCTTGTTATCGACATTTATCGATTACAGCGGGCAACCTGACTATGCGCAACGGTCGCGGCAATAAAGAAAAAACAAGTATTTAATTTTGTTTGCAGCCATTTTGAAAATGGAAAGAAATAACGACACAGCCAACAACAAGAATGCAAGCCAGCCCAGCAACGCAGGCGCAGTTGCGCTGCGGAGAGCGCGAGCACAGTTAAATGAGCGCAAACATAGTTACGTTCGCTCTCATGCTCACGCTCGCGCTCTCGCTCCCTCTCAAGGAGCACAAACGAGATCTTGGTTCGCACGTTAAATTCAATTATGCTTAGGGTTAAGTCTGTGGCTACAGTATGATATGACTCGATGATACTTGGTGAAAATATAAAAGAAAATAATATATTATAAATATGTATGTACATATGTACATAAATGTAAACAATTTATCAAATATATGTAAACGTTTGTGCCACATGTTGCAGATTATGCCCAAGAATTGCCTGAAGGCAGCAGCAGCAGCAGCAACTTATGATAACTGTCATGGGCGAGCATGCAAGCCACTCTCAATTGCTCGCTCTCTATCTGACGGCTGTTCGCATTGCCATTGATCTCGGCTCACTGTGGCCCGTTTTAAAGTGAGAGTGCGAGCGTAAACGCGAGCGTAACTGAGCGCGAGTGTGAGAGCGCGCGCGAGAGAGAGAGAACCGGCTGTCGTTGCCGTTGTCTTTTTTGGGGGTTCAGACAAGCGACGCTCGTGAGCGCGGCTCAAAGTGTTGCGAGTCGTGAAACGAAACGGATATCGAGGCGGACAGTCTGTAGCAGTGGAAAATTGCAATTGCATGGGATTTCAATTCAATGCTATTTTATTTTTTTTTGAGTGCCTCCTCTCAATTGTGCATTTGTGTGAGTGTCCCTGTGTATGTGTGACTGTCTGTGGGAAGTGTAAAGGCGACGTAAATTAAACTCACAGCGCAGGCAAAAGAAACGAAATAACAACAACAACAACAACACAACACCAACATCGGCAGCAACACCAACAACAACAACGAGAGCAATTCGGAGAGGCAACAACAATATGGCGTTTAATGCCGCCGCATGCAAAAATTGCAGCATGCGATTGCGGCGCATAAAATAAAAATCGCTATCGGGATCGGTATCGGTGTCGGTTATCGTTATCGCAACGGCTATCGAAATATATATTATTCTTCGTTTTTTTTTTATTGTTTTTGCCCCAGTGTCCGTGTGAGTGCAAACAAATAAATCAAGCAAAAGGAAAATAAGCACAAAAAAAAAGCACAGAAACCACAACGCGACTCCCTACGTCTGTTTGTGTGTATGTGTGTGTGTGTTCGTGTCTGTATATGAGTGTGTGCGAGAAAGGAAGCAAAGCGTTTTGCCTTTTTCGCCGTCTCTGAATTCTTCTTCTTCTTTATCTTCGTCTACGTCTGTTTGAATATATCGCCGTCGCTTTCAGTTGAATTCAAAGTTTGTTGCGGTTGCGCGTGGAAATGTCGCCGCTGCAAGCGTCGACGTCGGCGTCGCTACATACAATAAACGGCAACGCGCGGCACTCAATTGTTCTACTGCAAAATACATAAAATAAAAGAGTAAAACAAGAATCAGCAAAGAAAAACAACAAGCAGCAGAAACAACAAAAAAAAAATAAATAAAAAGCAAGAGAAAACCAAAAGTCAAAGTGAGACAACAAACTGCACACTAAATAAAATACAACAAGCAAGCAAACATAAAAAGAAACAACAAAAAACTGAAAAAGCATAAAACGCAAATCTTAAACTGGATTACAATGCAGTTGCAGCGCAGCAGACGTCGCTGTCGCGCACACAGAATTTGGATTAACGAAATGCTAGCGGGCGTCGCGCTGCTGCTGCCGCTGCTGGCGCTAGCTAATTTCAGCAGTGCCCAAGCGACGGGTAAGTGTGAAAAAAAATAAATAAAAATAAAACACAAAACAAAAGAAAAAACGGGGAATAATACACAAAAACACAAAAAAAAAACACATTATTTTTGCATGCATTTTGATTAAGTCTGCAGTTTCGTATTCTGTTTCGTTTCCCTTTCTATTTGTCTCTCTTTGCGTTCCTTTTTGGCCTCGCTGTACGCTGCTGGCTCCTGTGTCTGCCTGCCAGTTCGGACAGGTGGTCGTGCTCTCTGACACTGCGCTCTGCCGCTCTCTCACTCAGTCACTCTCTCCCTCTCGCTCTCTTTTGTCAGCGCGCTCTCTCGCTCTGATTTTTTTTTGTGCCTGCTGCGCACCTTTAACTTCTTATATGCTACGGCACAGCCGCGCAGCCTTTCGATCCGTTTCGTTTCTTTTCGTTTCGTTTTGATTCCATTTTATTCCATATGCATGCTTCATGTATGTATATGTACTAAGTGTGTGTATGCTGTTATACTAAGTGTATACTGTTATACAAGCGCTCACACTTCGCATATTTCAACTTTTGTCAACTTCCTGTGGCTCATTCGTCTTGGGCCTCCCATCCCGTTCCCCATCATAATTAGGCTCACTTGTCAAACTTTTGTCTTCCACTATCTAAACACAGACAGACCGACGGACGTAGGCAAAAAAGAAGATGGAAGAGGAAGACTCGACTTGACTCTTGTGTGTGTGTGTGTGGCGCATTGCAGACAGACATCATGCAAGCCAAAAAGAAAATATAATATTTGCATAAAAGCCGCTGGGGCTCGGCTCTTGTCTAATCATTGTGTCAACACTCGTCTCCATTTTGGTCCCTCTCTACATATGCACACACACATGTGTGTGTGTGTGTGTGTGTTTGTACTTAGGTGTAGGTGTTGTAGTTGTACCTTTCTTTACTCGCATTGCCTTTACGCATTTCAACTTTCCGGGAATTATAAAAAAAAAAGGTGAAATAAACGTGTTTTTTTTTTTTTAGCTGGAACCCCATTGGAATACATGGGAAATGAACTGCTATCGTATATAATTAGCTTTTTTACTCATTATTTACCCTAGGCCATGTTTCTTATGAATGCCGATTAATGTGCCCAACTGATCTGTTCAAAATTATCTTAAATAAATAGCTGAAATACCACGAGTAAATAGTTATAAAATATATTTGAATGCAGAAGAAACAGAACTTAGACAACATGAAATAATATTCTAAGGCCAATACTTTGAAGACTCAAGATCATTGACACTCTTATAAGAGCCTCATGTTGGTTTTCTTTTTTATAGAAACAAAATCCAGAAATGTTCTTAGTTCTCATAGTTCATAGTATTTGCTGAGCTCAGCAGCTTTTGGGTTTTAATTATTATAGTTATTATTATTATTATTTCATATATATCATAAATTTGATTAAGAACCTAGAATTCGATTTCTTCTAATAGCTTCACGGATCGTATCAAATTACTTTTAAGTTGAATATAAAAGAATTTTTTCCAGACTCATTTTGTTTTTTCAGTTAAAAAGTAAATAATGAACTAAAATATGATTTTTGCTTAACAAATCTTTAAAAGTTCTACGATTAATTCCCAACTTAGACAATTAATAAATGAGAAAATTGCAAGGAATTTAAAATACAAGAAAATTTAGTTTATGTGGATTTACAATGTCGATCGATGAGCATGCTTAAAGCATTATCCATTCAATTGGACTAATGTTAAATAATTTTATTTTTTTCCTACTGTCTTTTCCTACCCTTGTAGTATCCACTGCAATTTGTAGAATCGACTAAATTTCTTGAATTTGTTGTTTCCAAGTCTTGAATTCAAAATCTCCTAAGTTTGGAACCCAAAAAAAAAAAAAATTATATTAATAGTAAAAACAAGTTGTTGATAATATTAATATTCTTTACAGATTGCTATAAGGACAATATTTAACATTTAGTATATAGGAAATATTTATAAATTATATTCGATTTTTTATAATTTAATTCCCTTCTATATATTCCATTCAATATATATATATTTCTCTCTGCATATCTCTCCATAAAACTATCCATATATTTGTATGTATTATATAAATACCAGTATATTTATATACATACATACATACATATATTCCATATTGCCTGCCTGTGGATAATTAAGGACTCGATCTAACGGCCTCTGCGTGTGCGTGACTTGCAATAATTTCGAGCAAGAGCAAAGTCAAGAAATTGTATTTTAGGGTGCGCACAGGATAAGCACGAGAGTGAGAGAGAGAGAGAGCGAGAGAGTGAGAGGGAGATAGCAGAGGATGGCTGACAGGAAATACTCATGCAGCATGGGGCATAGAGACACTCAGCAAGAGCTGAGCTAAACGAACGAACGCGACATTGAAACGAAATACAACGAAAAGAAGAACCAAAAGCAGAAGAAGCAGAGGCAGAAGCAGAGGCAGAAGCAGCGCAGAGAATATATCTCGAGAACTTGTTTGCAGCCTAGGTAGACTGAGTCGCATACAATATATAACTCGCCCTCTCGCTCTCTCTTTCTCTCTCTCTGTCTGTCTGCCTTGGCCGTAATTTGATCTGTGCGCAAACAGCAAAAAGGACGCGCCTGCGTGCAATATGCTTAGGGGTTGCAGCGCTCCCGTCGTGTCCCTGCTTTTTGCCTGGCTGACAGCAGCTGTCGCTTCAGTTTTTGTTTCTTCTTCTTCTGCTTCTTTGGTGTTTTCCTCTGCTGCTTCTTTTTCCTTATTTTATTTTATTTGGTGGTAGCTGCTGCATGACAAAAACCGTTACAGCAGCAGCAGGAGCAGCAAGCTCCCCACTTGAGCGGGGTGGGGGGATGCTCAGCATCTGTCAGCTGCAAACGTTGCCCCGCACACCTAGCCAAGCGTGTGGGGGGGGGGAGGCGTGGCGTCAATTATGAATATCTGGCAGCGCTTAAATGTCAATAGATTTTTAAATATATATGTATCTATATATGTATATCTATCTATATATGTATGTATGTATATTTGCTTGGGAAAGTTGAGCTGTAACTTTTTTCTTGTTCGATGCCAGTTTTATTTTTTTTTTCTTTGCGCTAATTTGTCGCTGGCATTTAATAGACCCTAATGGAGCGCGCCAAGTCAATATGCAAAATGTAAAAGTATTTGTCTATCAACAACATGAGAGAGGGCAAGGGGGGCAAGGAAACGAGTCTAGGAAGCAAGCTGGGCACATACTATGTATCCAATGCATATCTCTATCTCGCCGAGTCAAGCCGCGTTTGACATTTAAGCTAGTTATCAAGAAATCATTTATCAAATGGAAATCATATGATATATGGATGAGAATTTGCTAGATTTATGGTCACAATATAGTTGGCGAATTACGTAAATTTTTGTATAATTTAATGTAGTGTAAGTAATTTCATTGTGTACGGCGTAGAAGGTCTCTTGACAGACATACAATGTGGCCTATATGACTGTCTAAGAGGTTGACAGTCAGCTAATTTTGATGGTCTAGTCTTTAGTAGGCTTCAACTATACGATTATACGTCTATAGGCATGCCTAAGGTCTTTGTGTAAGACCTGATTTTGAATATGTAGAGCTATCCCTGTGTGGTCATCAGTCAAAAATCTAGAAATTTCGAATGAAGCGCAGTTTATTATACAGTTATGCATGGGTCTTTGAAGTTATTTATATAAGATTATTTTCCAGTATATTATAAAGTTATGCATGGGTTTTGGAAATGTTTTACATAATATTATTTTCCCTTAGAGGCCTACAACATATGAAGTAAATAAAGTTGATAATGTTTAGAGAGATGTTTAGATATATCATAGCTTCATCAGGATGACTACAAATGAACTACCACAAGTAGAAACATGAAAACTTAGATGTATAACATATGTTATAGTATATATATACTATATATATTGATTTTTTTAGTTAGCTCAATCAAATTGCTTACTATCGATAGTAATCGATAATTTCGTATAACACAAATGTTGCATGACTTCAAGTTTTTTCGCCTGGTTTTCGAATATCTCTCCATATACTCCCATAATATATTATTAACTTCTTAATAATATGTTTTATTGTATATAAAGAAGATGTTTAGCTCTCCTCGTTAAATTTTAATGCATTTATATTACATTAATATCATTATGTTTCATACTATATATTAAGGAAATTTTCAACTTAAATCACGCCCAGCTAGGCCTTTAGCTTAACATTAATTTGAGCTCGCTTATGACCCAGAAATCAAAGTTGGCTAAATGTATGCGATGAAGACGGCCTTTAGGAGGCACGAATTGAAGTCGGTTTTCGGTAAGATAAAGCACAGCAAGCTGGACAGGTAATGTTCACCTGTGTGAAAGTCGCGAACGGGAATGCATCAATCGAATATACATATATATATGATATATGTATATGGTTCGAGCACTTATCGGCCATTTGCTGTCACATTTATTAATTAATCGACGCCGCCTTTTGGCCAACTTTCTCAGCACTTAAGCGATTGGTAACTTAAGACTTCATTAAAATAAGTAAAGCAAAAAAAAAAAAAACAAAAAAAATCAGCTAATTTTTCGATGCGTTAAATCTGAAATAAATACGCGTCAAAGAGGAAGCACAACAACAAGAAATTGAAGAAGAAGAAGAAGAAGAAGCAGCAGAAGCCGTAAGCAGATACGAGTGGACAAAAAAAAAGAAGAAGAAGCAGTTGAAGCAAAGTGCAGCAGTTGGCTCGAAAGCAAATCAAGAGAGTTTTTGTCAACGAATTGTGAATACCCTAGTGAAAAGAAACAGTTAACAGCACAATCTGGTATACATTGCTATATATATACTATAGATACCCTATACAAAGTAAATATGGTTCGCCTTGGAGGCATTTAGCCCTTGCTCTTGGCAAGGGTAAGCCAAATAAAACAAAAACCCGTTTAAAAGGCCCGCTTGCATATTGATTATAATGCTCCTGTTACTTGATACCAATTTAGGAGAGAACGAGCGAGAGAGAGAGAGAGAGGGAGATGATCATCAACAAGATGTTGTTGTTGTTGTTGTTGTAGCTTCTGTTGTTGAGCTTGCAAAGCAGTTCCTGTTTTTTAAGAAGACTCAGAGAGAGAGAGGGGGAGAGGGGCAGAGAGTAGCGAGACCCCTTGAGAAGAAATACTGCCAAAGATTTGTATGTTTATTTTTTCTTAATACCCTGCTCATAATATTATAATGGGCATATGCTTGATTAATCAGAGATTTTAAAGGCAGGAAATGTGCTTCAAGTTAAGCGATATATATCGTTAGGTATTTATATAGAATAAATACAGTAGAATTCGAACACTCATAGCCGGAAGATGCTATAACCGTATAAGTTAGGTTATAATAACCGTACGGAGTCTATAAGCGGAGTCGTTATAACCGTAATCTACACTACGTCTAATTTTGTTATATTTCTCACATGTTTTTTGTCTAACGCCATTGTTGACAAAGTACAGTAGTCATTTGACAATTAGAACGTATCAAAGCATTTACATAAAAACCTATTCAAATGGAGTTGAAATATCGCAAAAGTTGTTGATAGCTAGACAGACTATGATATGTTTATTTTATTTTATTTTCGTTTTTTTTCGTTGTCTTTTTGAACAGTCAGGTAGAATTAGGCGGCGTTCCGGAAATCACAGCGAGCTGAAGAGAGAGAGAGAGAGAGAGAGAGAGGTAGAGTAGGAGGTAGAGGTAGAGGTCTTTAGAGTAATGTTGGCTGTTGCTTTCCCATCGGCCATGGTCTTAAAGCTGAAGACTCGATTGGACATATTGGACATTGCATAAACATGACTCTGGCTGTCATTGTTCCCATCATCAGCAGTTGCTGTCGACGTCGCCGCAGAGCATCAGGCAAAGTTAAAGTTGCCTTGGCCATAGAGGAGAGCTGGCGGAGAGCAACTTTCCAAGGCGGCTGCTTGGGAAAATGCCGCAAATGGTTTGCTTGAATGTTTTGGCATCAGTTGTTGATCATTTGATCGGTAGTTGTTCAGTGCATGTTTGTTGGCCAGCTCAATTTGGCTTAAACTAATTATGAAAGCAGACAGACAGACTCTGGGCTTAGAGCGTAATTAAATCTCGACCAAAATCAACGATTAGGCCAGCAGCAAAAGCAGTTGCAGTCCCCGTCTGTTTATTGACTTTTAATGATGACCACTCGAATTAGTGCGCCATCTCAACGCACCCCCCTGCCCCCCCCCCCCCTGCCCCTGTTCATATGCGTCTCGCTTGAACTTCAGTTTTCGCCTTGCTGCGAGTTGAGTTGGCCAACAGCGTCAGCTCTTGCCTGACTTGCTGCTTGTTTAATGAGTTTTCTTTATGGCCAGGGCGCAGCACAAACACACACACACACACACACACACACACCAACACACACACACACAGATACATTCTCATATTTATGCTGCCTGCCGTACGCACTGACCGAACAAGTTTTGAGCCGTTTCCTCCTCGTCTTTTGGGTCTGCTATTCTGTTTTCTGTCTTCTGTTTTCTCTTTTCTGCTTTGTGTGTCTTATTCTTCTTCTTAGCCACTTGATGGCCTGCCCTGGCCTGGCCTGGGCCCGGCTTGGGTACAAAAAGGCTGACAACCTCGAGAACGAACGAACGAGCGAACGGGCCACAAAACTCGGCTCTTGCCTCGCTCGCAGCTCAACAAATTTTATAGATATTACCCAAAGTGTCTTGAAAGACGGCGTTGCACGCGATGTTAGAGCGAGACAAACATGTCCACGACGCCACAGCACGTATTGCTATCCCTTTCGAACGTGCGCGTCTTACTCAGAGCTGGACATAGAAATTCTTTCTAAGCTTCGTAACTCTTACAACAAAATGTGGCAAAGGCAAAAAGTCAGCGCACTCTCCCCCCCGTTCCCCTCGCTCTCTTGCTGTGTGTGTGTGTGTGCAATGACAATCATCATTATATACACTTGAACAACTGATCGAAATGCAACGCATATTGCCATAGAAAGAACTCTTAATGCTTCCAGCCATATCTGGCACTTGGTGTCGTCTCTCACGCTGAAACTGAAATCGAGTCGAGGCGTCGTCATCTTCACTTGACTTGAGACTTGACTTGACTCTTCTTTACATATTCATAGCTGTCCATTTGTCCAACTGTTGGCATTCCATAAGTAGATCAGCAGCAGTCTGAAGATCAGCGAAAAGCCATAGATAAAATGTCGAGAATTGAAAGAATAAAAGAGATGCATTTATGTTGAATAACAAGTAGTGAGAAGGGGGGAGAGAGAGAGAGAGTGAGTGAGTGAGTGACTGAGGGAGATCTTGAATATATCAAAGAATTCTTTCATATAGACTAAGCGATGCCTAAGATTGATTAGATCGAAAGCTAGATCTATATATATTTAGCATTCATATTGAAAGTACTTCATGTATAAGCAAGATCATACATATATCATTCATATATATCTATATTATAGCCACATAACTGTCAGCTCTTAATGTTGAGCCCATAATGAGTTGAAGAACTTCATTTAGGGTAGATCACAACTAATTAATGCAAACGCTAACGATCATTGAACGATCGCTCTTTCTCTCTCTCTCTCTCTCTCTCTCTCTCTCTTTCTCTTAAAGATCATTCGTTGTATCTTGTGAATTCATTTGGTTAACGGCCCAAGCGATCTACCCAAAATGCATTCCAACTGTCAGCTACTCAATACACAGTTACATTTATGACAATCAGTGTGTGTGTGTGTTGGTAGTCAATATACTATTTGCATATTGAATATTTTGTAAGGTTAAGAGCAGCTAACGGTAGGCCCTTCAATCAGCTCTACTCACATCCTACACACTTTCAAACTCTCTCCATCTCTCTCTCTCTCTCTGGGTCTTTCTATGTTGCAGGTGGCGCCAGTTGGCGTTGCCAACTTATTGTCTTTGTACAAATCTGGTTTCAACAATTAGCAATGCCACATGGCACTAAATTCTTGAATAAAGCTCCGGGCAGGGCCAAGAGTTGAGCTCTAAAAGTCATGTGTAAAGAAAGGCGGGCATATCAAGCCGTAATACCCTGTATGAGGCATATAAATAAGAGAAAATACCCAATAGGCGTAGTAGTAGCAAAACATTGTTATCGATAAATATCGAGCCAAGCAAAAGTGTTGGAATTATTATATATATTTATAGCAGTTATTCTTTCTAGGCACAACTTGATGATACCCTATGTTGTTTACATAAAAACGAAGACGAGTCTTAACTAAACATTCACACGCTTTAGCTTGCTGGTTGTTGTTGTTGTTGTTGTTTGTTTGCCGGAAGTGTTAAATGCTTCACTTTATTTTAAGTACACACAGCGACAGAGCGAAGAGAGAGAGAGAGAGAGAGAGAGCGAGAGAGAGAAGGGAGAGGGAGTCATAATATCGTTCATATGCCACATTTATTAATATAGATTTTAAACTTCAACCCTTTATACAGCTGTGTGTGTGTGTGTGAGCGACTCTTTCTCTCTCCCTCTCTCTCTCTCTCTCTCTCTCTTTCTCTGTCTGCTTTGTGCGTCTGCGTCTGCGCAGCCATTTACAACTCCGTTGGCTTTGGCGCGCATTTGAATGAACTCGCATGAGGGTGTCTTCCTTTGCTCGCTCTCCCTCTCTCGCTCTCTTGCTGTCTCTGTCTTGTTTTGTTCCCACGTTGCCTTTACATCGTCATTGCTTTTGCCCCCTCCCCCATTCCACTTCTTGCACTCGCCATGCCATGCCATGCCATGCCCTAGGGGTTGCTGCTTGAGGGTTGGGGGTGGATCCTGGATGTCTCTGCTGCAGCGCCAAGTGTCGCAATATGGTTTCAAGTGCACTTCAATTACGAATCGAGGCGAAACCCAAATTCTATCGCACAGCTTATCAACTTACTGTGCAGCTGGCACAATTTTTTTTTTCTCTCTCTTCAATTGTTGTTGTTGTTGTTGCTGTTGTTGTGGTTATCATGCGCTCAATTACGTATGTAGCATTCGGTGAGGGTGCTTAGTAGGGTAGGTCTGGCAGTTACACACACGCACACGCACACGCATACTAATGCAGCACATGTTTGTGTCAAATGATTTTTGAATGAAATAAAATGCATAAACTTACAATTTAATGAAGTAGCGCATCCAAGAAGTAGATAACCGTTGAATGTGAATAAAAAATTTAATGGGTAAATAAAATAAAATATAAAGAAAATAAAATAAAATACAAATAAAATAAAATGTAACTAAAATAAAATATAAATAAAATAAAATAAAATAAAATGTAAATAAAATAAAAATAAATAAAATAAAATTAAAATAAAATATATATATAAATAATAATAAATCATAAATATACCACCAAAAATATTCTTTCGCCCTTCTGAAGTCTAACGTTAAAGTCCCTGTGGTAATTTTCGGCTTTCAAAATGCAGCCATTGTTCAAATATAATATTCTAATCATAACAACAAGTAGACGAAGAAAAAGAAGAAGAAGAAGGTCAGGCCAACCACAAAAACCACAACATCCTCCCTCTGCAACGAGCAGCAATTCGACTCAAGCCAAACCAACTTAACCCAGCGATGATCCAATTACTGCTATGCCAACTGACAGATAGTAAACCCAGACGAATGATTGCCGACTCCCGAGTAAAGTGGGAGAGCGTGAGCGAGAGGGAGAGCGAGAGGGAGTGGGCGAGGAGTTGTAGCGTCTTGGGCGGCTTTGTTATCTGCGCCTCAAGCGGTTTGACTGTGGCCTATTAATCTATCAGAGCTGAAGACGTTGCGACGCGTCAGCAAAACTTTACAATTGTCGTAGATAGTGCGACCGATCGACGAACTGGCTGGGGCCAGACGGACAAGATGGGACCGCAAGAATTTCATTCTGCGACGCTGCGACATGTATGTAGCCCAAAAAGTCGGAAGAAAAAGAAAAGAAAGGAAAATTGTGTTGGGCATGGGAAAGCGCTGAATAAATACTCTAGCCCAACAATAGATAAACTATCGAATTCTCAGATATAGAATAGTAAATGCTTTTGTTAGTTGTATAAATATTAGATAAATATTGATACGAGATGAATGTAAAAGTAAATGTAAAGATAGAGATGCAGTGGAGATGGAGGTATATGGATAAAAGTAGAGATTGTGATGTAGAGATAGTTATAGGACTAGGTAGAGTTATAGTTATAGAAGAAGATATAGATATAGATATAGATATAGATATAGATATAGATATAGATATAGATATAGATATAGACGTATAGACATATAGACATATAGACATATAGACATATAGACATATAGACATATAGACATATAGACATATAGACATATAGACATATAGACATATAGACATATAGACATATAGACATATAGACATATAGACATATAGACATATAGACATATAGACATATAGACATATAGACATATAGACATATAGATATAGATATATAGTAACAGATATAGTACATCTATCTGTATATAAATATCATCTATAAGATCATAAACTGCTTTCATGTCTGGAGGAGATCTCTATCATATTAGAAGGAAATGATGAGTCTATATCAGAATCTTTCCGCGTCTGTTACATATTTGATTGCTTAGGCCTGAGATATCATTGTAAGAGTATCTATCTAATCACATATACACACATAGAGAGAGAGAGAGAGAGAGAGAGAAAATAACCCGAACCGATCCGAACCGAACTGAACTGAACCGTCGCAAGTCGCGACTCGCATCGCATCGCATCGTAATGCCGAGAGTCGTTTGCTCTTTTGAGGCGGTTCATTCGGTTCGGTTCCCACAGTCGTCGCTGATTGTTGTTGTTGTTGTTGGTTGTTGTGTGTGCTCGTTGTTCGTTTTACGAGTTTTCTATGCGGCACAGCCACTTGGAGCTACTTTTTCATTAACACTTTACAATCTTTCCGCATTTTGTTGCCACCGATGCGGCAGTCAACCTCTGCCCCGCCCCTCTGGCTGCTGCTGCTGTTGTTGAACGCCTCTGCAGGCCGAGTGTCTAGCGTGTTGTTGTTGTTGTTGTTGTTCGTTTTCTATTTGCTATTACACATTATTTATGGGGCGACTATTTATTTTTATTTAGCTTTTCATTGTTGCGGCAAGCAAACCCCTCCCCCTCCCCCCCGCTAGCTCCTTCGTTTCGGCGCCCCCGCAACAATTTGTCAAGCACTTGTGAGACGCCGACGACGTCGTCGTCGCCTGTGGAACAGTTGAAGCGCCTATTGGCGTCGCCGTCAGCTCAACAGAATCCAGAGCAGCAAAGATATAGCTAAGAAGAGAGCGAAAGAGATAGAGAGAGAGAGAGAGAGAGATAGAGAGAGAGTGCAGCTGCAGTATTTGCGTCGTAATTGCCATCTGAACTTTTATCAGCAATGCAAATTACTTGACTGCAAATCGAAGACGGCTGAAGCACAGTTTTTATTGATAAATAAAAGAGATTGTTCTCCAAATGGAAGCGAAATGATCAGATCAGTAACTTGATCAACATTCGACCATAAAGTAGTAGATATTTATGAAGATCATTCATTTCATTAAATATGACTTAATGTAGGGAAAGATACATACATACATACAAAAGATATAGATGTATATATAGATCTATAATTCTATATGATCTTATTATAAAACATAAGCTTATATTGCTCAATTGGTTTTCGAAGAGAACTATGGGATATTATTTTTAGCTAATCTGAAAAGATTTTGTTAATTTTTTTTTAGAAATTTAAGAATCTAAACAGATTTTGTTAATATTTTTTTAAAGAGATTTTTCTAGTCAATCTTAAATTAATATATGTATATTGCTTAATTTAGGATTAACTAGAAAAATCTCTTTAAAAAAATATTAGCAAAATCTTTTTAGATTCTTAAATTTCGTTTGCGTTTTATGACGAAATTCAATTTTAGATATCGAAATAATTTAGCAACATGTAGCAACATGCATAGAGCTGAGCTTGATATGCGCGCACATATGCACACATACATGCATATACATATGTAGACTCTATTTCGCATTTAGATAAAGCCTGAGAACTTGGGCCTATCGAAGTTTCGGTAGTAGAATTTGTGACGCGATTCAAGCTTTTAGATTATAAACACAAACATATGCATATATAGATGTACATATGTATGTATATGTAGTGCCACACGAGTGGGCACGTTTTGCTCATAAATAGCACACACACACACATGCACACACACACTCTTGCATATTGCATTTCTTGCTGTGATAAGCCTTTGCAGTTCGAATCTCCTTAAGCATTTTGCATTGTCTTACGATTTTTCTTTACTTTTCCTTTACTGATATGATATAGTTGTGTGTCGTATGGACTCTGTAGATATGCTGTATTTTAAAGGAAATTTAATTTAATTTTAATTTAGATATCCTGTAGTAAAGTAAATGCAAAAAAGATATTGCCCTCTATAGGAAAAATAAATAAAAAGTGGAAGAAGTTAATGTAAACTATAAATACTTAATATATAGACTCTATAGACATGCAATATGAACAAATTTTATGATATATTGACTATAGATACCCTGTAATAAAGTAAATGCATAGGAAAAAAAAAATGGCAAACTATATTTTCCGTTAAACCAAACTTGAAATATTTAATATATAGACTCTATAGATATTCTACATTAAAATCGTTTATAATATATTCACTATAGATACCCTGTAGTAAAGTAAATGCAAAAAAAAGATATTGCCTTCCATAGGAAAAAAAAAAAATGGCAAACTATATTTTCCATTAAAGCTATCCTACACTAAAATCTTTTAGAATATATTGCCTATAGATACCCTGTAGTAAAGTAAATTCAAAATATCTTTTTTGCCTTCTATAGGAAAAAAAAAACTTGATCTTCCATTTACGAAGCTAAAGCAAACTTTATATGTTTAATATACTATATGTATACCCTATAGATATCTTATATTTTATTAGTATTCATATATTGACTCTATAGATATCCTGTAGTTCAGGGAAAACTAAAATTTCTATTTGATTCAAGTAAAAATAAAATATTTAGCTTGTCAATTGTCGCTCTCTCTCTCTCTCTTTCTCTCTTTCTGGTATTGCCACACTTTAGCTGGGCTTCAATTTACAGTTTACAGTTTTGTTGCTCTTTCATTTTGTTATAAATAAATTGTTATTTTATGACTTTGGCTGCGCTCTGCGATTTTGTTTTTTTTATTTATTTATTTATTATTGCTGTTGATAGTTTTACTTTATATATAAAAATATATATGTATATATATATTTATTATATATGTATGTAAGTCTCTAAAATATATATGTATATGTATGTGTGTTTATATAGTGCGCGCCTTTGCACGCTAGAGAAAAGCGTGAGAAATTTTTGGCCGTGGTTTTGTTTTGTTTTTGTTTTTTTTGGGCTGTTTGTTGTTGCTTTTATGTTTATTGTTGTTATTGTTGTTGCTATTTTACTTGTCGCTGTCGAAGTTGTTGCTGTGTTTTGGCTCATTTTTTTTCTTCTTCTCGGTTTTTGCCTTTGTTTTAGTTTTAGTTTTGCGGTTGTTGTTACTGTTGTTGTTGTTGTCGCTGTTGCTTATTATGCTGATAGCGTTTTTGGGTGGCTTTTGTTTGCTGTTTGCACAGCGTGCATGTGTGTGTGTGTGTCAGTGTGTGTGTGTGTGACAGCAGCAGCAGCAACAGCGGCGAAAAATTTAAATTCGATAAGCGCCATTTATAACGGCCAGTGACATTTGTCTGCACCTCAACCGACCCCCCACCTCCTATCCTTATGCTATACACACACACACACACACACACACACACACACATGCTGAATGATAATTAAATTTAGGGTTTATCAGTAGTCAGCTGACAATCAGCGCAAGCTGACTGACAATAAGAAGATGTAAGAAAATATTGCAATCGGGCAGCATCGACTACAGAATACTCGTTCAAATTAGGAGTTGATGATGAGATCACAATCTGTCTATGTAATGCATATCATGTAAATTCCATCAAGCTAAGCTCCAATTATGGCACAATTTAAGCCTAGTTATGAGGCGCAATTAACAACTCATTTGTCTAAGCTGGGTGTGAGGGCGTGTTGGGGGCATTCAACGGCGTTACACTTGCCTGCATCGCCAAGCGGCCGACTAAACGTTCGAGCAACGGGCACCAAAACAAGTGCGCAGCCAACAGATTTGTACGGTGCGCATTTCATTGTGCGGTAAATCACACGCAATAAAAAAAAAATAGAGAAAAAAAAAAACTATATACGAAAAGCGCTTCACGCTCTATCGCTGAAGCGTTGAATGAGCCAGTGCGGCCTCTTAATAGATTAGAGTCAAGCTTAAACAGCCACGCCCACTACCAAAAATACAGCAACTACAAAAGCCTTAGTTAATATGAACAGATAGAAATCAATCGATAAGAGATTGAAAGGAAAAACAAGGCAAGGCAAGGCAAGGCGAGATTTGTAGGGAATGCAAAGCGAAACTTATCGAATTTAAAATCTCAGTTATCGATACTTGTTTAAAGTATAGAGCTGTGTTATCGAAAGGGTAAATGATATAATAATAATAATAATAATAATAATAATAATAATAATAATAATAATAATAATAATTATAAGAAAAAATAAATTTAAAAAAAAAATAAAAATAATAATAATAATAATAATTATAAGAAAAAATTATTAAAAAAAAAAATAAAAATAAAAATAATAATAATAATAATAATAATAATTATAAGAAAAAATTAATAAATTAATAAATAAATAATAATATACTAATATTAATATATATATTATTTATTTAAAAAAATTTTTTTTTAAGTAATTAATATTAATAAATGAAAATATCAGACAGGAAGTCTCTAAAAAGAAAGTCGAGCTAGAACAGATGAAGAAAAGGCCAAATATAAATATTTCGGGAATAAAAATAACTATATATATAGTAGAATCCGGCTATAACGATACTCAAGGGACTGTCATTATAGCCAGAGGACGCTATAAGCGTATAAGTTTGCTTAGACCAGAATTTCCATCACAATAACCGTACAGACGCTATAAATAGACTCCTTATAACCAGATTCTACTGTAATTGCTTTTTGGGTTCTACCACAACTCCTTACAGAGCCCATTACAAGCACCTGCACAAAGCCAATATACCCTGAATAAGAACTTTTCACTAAGCTCAGGTATACTAAAAGCTCCCCCATTTTGTTGCTAACTCAATGCAAGTTTCTTCATAATAGCAATGATAAATATGAAATTCACAATAAAAAAAAATATATAAAAAAAATGATGTATATATATTTTTATCGAGTTCTTATATGCACAAGATAATCATGCAAATAATATTTCTCTCAAGAACCGCACCTTTAACAATGCGCATAAAAACATTTTGTGGTGTGCTTTTATTTTTGCCTTTTTATCATATACATATGTATGTATGTATGTATGTACATATATATATATTTTTTCTGCTGCACTAAATGAGGTCAATTAGTTTACACACAAAGAGAGAGGGAGAGGGAGAGAGGGCGGGCGACAGCGGCATGCATGTGCAGACATTTGGCGCTGGAGCGCAGCTGGCGGCAAAAATGTTGCCAAAAAAAAGAACAAATATTAAGACAAGCAACAATGTATACAGCAACATGTTGCTGTGAAGCATGTTGCTGTTGCTGGCTATGTCGCAATATAATGCATACGCCGCGTATGACTCAGGCTTGAAATTTCGCTGGGCTAAGATTTATGCCGGGTTCATTTGAATTTTATTTTTTGTTTTTGTTTTTTTGGTTTTTTTTTTTATTATTATTATTTGTCTGCCCCATCGATCATTCAAATGCGAAATTTATGTTTACGTATTCGCGACAATTTCGTGTTGCATTTCGAATGCCAAGCGGCGAACAAAGCGCGCTCATTGAACAGCAAATGTACATATGTATATACATACATACATACATACCTACATATGTATATTTGCTTGACTATGCACAACTATATACATTTATCGGGTTGGCGAGGGGTGTCAAGTGTTTGGGTTTATGATATATGTATATACATACATATATGTATATATCTTCTGGCCCGCTCGTTGCGAAGACAATGCTATTTATTTATTGTGCTGTGCGGGCAATCAAAACTTATTGTCGCCTGTTGTCTGCGTGCCTCTAACCTAACCTAACCGCCTACCTCTGCCATCTCCATTCCATCTCCTCAACGCTTCGTCTCTCTCTCTCTCTGCCTGTCGCCCCTTTGGTCGCTGGCAGGAAATCGCCACACGCCCAATTAGCAAACATTGGGGCGCTTTGGCGTGCGGCACGTTTGTTTAATTTGTGTGCCATTTTTACAATGAAAAATAAGCATATTTTCAGTTGGCTCTTGCTTGCTCGTCTGCTTCTTCTTCTTCTGCTTTTTCTTTGCTGAAAGCAGCAAATTGCACAAAGAAGGGAAGGAGGAGGGAGGAGCCCCCTCTCTAGTGTTTCAAGTGCACTGAACCTTATTTATTGCTATTGTTGTTGTTGTTGTTGTTGCTGCGATTTGCTGATCATTCGTCAGCAACTTTGAATTTTGCCGGCATTTGCTATTTCAAGTCAGTTCATTCGCTAGATTTGTCGCGCTCTCTCTCTCTCTCTCTCTCTCTCGCTCTCGCTCTACCTCCCTCTCTGTCTCTCTCTCTCTCACAGTCTTTGAATGAATGTTGTATAGTATAGTATTCGAGACGACTTAATTTATTGTAATTTTGCGTAGTATTCTAAGTAAACTGTGAGCTAATAGATGCATCAATGAAATAGTAAAAGAATCAAGTGTAGATCAATAATAGATCAATAGATTTATGGAGAGTTTGAGTTTAAGTTGGGTATGCTTTCTAGATAGATCTCTCTATCATAAAGAAAAGACCATAACAAAGAGAGAGTAACTTCCATTAATGTTCTAGGTAACTTAAAGAAAAATAAATGAAATGGGTTCTTTTGTAGAGCTAGAATATGGTGTTATAAATAGATCTCTTTCGTAAAAAAACTTTTTAATTGAATAAGTTTTCTAGGTAACTCAAAGAAGAAACAAACAAATGGATTCTTACGTATAGTTAGAAAATGATGTTATAAATAGATCTCTTTCGTCAAAAAAAAAAAACTTTTTAATTGAATAATATATCTATATACATATATGATATATCTATATTCTAAACTAGAAAACTGAGCTGCAGATTTACGAAGAGTTTGAATAAGTTCTATAGATAGATATCTATAGAGCATGCTTAATTTAGACTCTAGTTATTGATCATTCGAAAAATATGTAGAATAATAGACATTCAACTGAGTATTCTAAGTGAAATGGGAACTGAAAAAATCAACAGTAAAATGAGTTTCTAGTTAAGAGAGAGAGAGAGAGAGAGAGTTTTAAAGTTAAGAGGATTATATATGAATCTCTCTTGAATTCAAAGCACATCTTATTATAAGTGAATAACTGAGAACGTAGCTTAATCTATATTCAATTTAAATTTGAATTTCTCCAACTAACTTTTCTTGTATTTTCTCTCATTTTCACAGAAACTGGCTTGTCTCTGGCGGTTTCCTGCAGCACATTGGGCTGCAAGAATGGCGGCACATGCATCACACAGACGAATGGCAAATCCTATTGCTCGTAAGTAAAACAAGCAAAAAATAAAAATATTAATAATAATAATTAAATGAAAATAAATAAATAAAAGCAAAAACATGTATTTAAGCGGAAGGAAGCATACATAGGTTAATTAGGCGCAGTTTACAACGGCGAATGTCGATCGGCGCAATTTATGATAATTTATGCGGCGGCGGCGTCTCAGTGTGTGAGCGAGAGAGGGCTATCGAATTTGTTGCCCTGAACTTGCTTGGGATTGATTTGCTCAGCTTCTTTATTTTCGAAATTTGCATATGTCAATCAATTTGGCCGAGATCGACGGCTGGCCAAGGACACACGCGCTAAGCAAATTGAAATTGAAATTGAAATGGAAATTGAATTTAAATTGAAATTGAAATTCTGAATTGCGAATTGACATTTGTTGGCCCGATGAAAGCAGAACAGAACAGCTTCAATTCACTCGAATTTCGTCTAGACAATGGGCCAATGAATAAATATAATAAAAAATAACATCGAGAAGAAGAAGAAAAAGAAAGAGAACTGAGAGGCAAGGATTGAAATGGAGCAGACAAAAGAGCGCGCCCGCATATTAGACGAAGGCTTAAGACAAAATCGAGACAATCGAGAGGAACGTTGAGGCTTCGTGCCTTTGTAGACATTTTCGACATTATGCGTTTGGCGAGAGATGAGAGAGAGGGAGAGGGAGAAGAGAGGGTGAGGGTGAGAGTGTGTGTGTGAGAGAGAGAGAGAGAATGTTCACTCCTTGTTGCAACACATTTCGTTTGTCACTTTTCGTGGTAGGCAATGATTTTTTGTAATATTTATTTTTTTTATTATTTTTTTTAAATATATTTTTTTTATTATTTTTTTAACATTTTTTTTTTATTATTTTTTTATTTTTTTAATTAATTAATTTTTTTTTTATTATATTATTCTTTTTTTATTTAATTTAATTTTTATTTTAATATAATTTAATTTAATTTAATTTTATTTTTTTTTATTTTATTTTATTTATTTTATTTTATTTTATTTTTTTTTATTTTATTTTAATTTTTTAGGCAATGATTTTTTGTAATATTGAATTTTTTTATTTTTTTTTAATATAGTTTTTTTTTATTATTATTTTTTTTTTATTTTTATATAATTTTATTTTTTTAATTTTATTTTTTTTTTATTATTTTATTCTTTTTTTATTTAATTTAATTTTATTTTAATATAATTTAATTTTATTTTAATTTTTTTATTTTATTTTAATTTTTTTTATTTTATTTTAATTTTTTTATTTAAATTTTTTTTTTTTTTTTTTTTTTTTTTTTTTGGTTTTGTGGTCAATGCATTTCCTTTTTCGTTTCGCTGCTTTTGTCAGTTATTTTTGTTGTGGCCTGCTCTTGTAATAAATCACATGCGAATGCGGCTCGAACACAAATGGCACGTACTCAACGCATAACTCGAGCTGAGTTATGATATGGCTATGGAGTGAGTCGCAGACACGACGAAAACTTCGTCATTTTGGTTTTGGTTTTGGTTTTTGGTTTTTTTCTGACAGAGTCTGTCAAAATTTTACGAGTCTGCGAACATGGCATAATTAAAACAAGTGAAGAAGAGGAAAGAAAATAAAAAAAAAAAAGTCTGGGCGTGCATTGTGCTCGAAACCGGGGCGAGATCGTTTGAACATCGATTGCATTGCCAAGCAGTCGGCCTGCCCCGCTCCCTCTCTCATTCTCTCTCCCCCACTCACAGTGTCTCGCCTGCAGCTTCGGTTTTATGTCATGATCAGTGATCAGTGATCTTTGTATGATCTATCGCACGATTGAGGGCGCTTTCATTGAGCTCTTGAGAAACTCATGTATTTGCTTTGTTATATCTTCTACTTTTTGTTTTTCTTTAAACTGATCTTTGCTCTCAACTATATACATACATATACATATACTCAAGTTGATCGTGTTAGGGCTGTGATCTTTATCGGCTGCTGTCTGCACTGTATATACAATTTCTAGCCATTTAATTAACTTATTGGCCCACATACATATCAATGCAGTCGATTCATGATTCTTTTCGAGCTGTTAGATCGCTGATCATTCGATAGCTATGCAGTTTTGATAAGTCAGTGGGTCAAGTATTGTTTGAACTGATTTCAGTCGAAAATTGATCATTTTTTTTCGGTTTATCTTTATGGAGACTTAGCTCATCATGCATATGCATGAGACATGTTCTCTCTCAATGTCTGTGATCGTGAGTGATCAACCATTGCAACTTCTGCCAGCTCTACTCGCTCCTCTCTCTCTCTCGCTCTCTCTCTCTCGTTTTGGCTATCACTATCTTTAGCAGGCAATTACATAAAAGCGCTTAAGCTTTTAGCCTAAAAATGCGATCGTTGACGTCGGTTTTACGACATTTTCTCTGGCCTGAGACGACGACGGTGCGACGATCGCGGCTGATGATCAAGCCATGTGGCTTCTTAGTCGCTGACGCTGACTCTGACTCTGACTATGTCTCTGATCATCATCAACGGCACGAACGGGCAGTACAGAGACTGCTCCATTGCAGTCTTTACATATGTAAGTGATCTTGGCTACTCTCTCACTCACTCTCTCTCTCTCTCTCTCTCTGCTCTGTCTGAATGTGCGATAACATCGCTTGAACTTTGTCAGCCATTGAGTCGGTTAGAGTAACTGTTTTGCCCAGGCTTGAAGAATAGCGCGTATGTCTGCCTTAAATACCCTGCACAGTGGGCATTAACATTGGTATTTGGTAACCAAAAGGGTATTTGATCTTTAGCATTGA
>JAWNOM010000484.1:4715000-4737500 GCA_035045965.1 Drosophila aldrichi
TACCCAAAAAAAAAAAAATACAGAAATGAAAAAAAAAAAAAAATAACCAGAACAACATTAAACAGCTGAAAGACAACAACAACAAGAAGAACAAGCACCGAAAGCATCTTAGAACTTTTGCTCAACGTTTTACTGTCGTTTGTCTCTGCTTTTCTATTTTTTTTCTTTTCCGTGTCTTTGGTTTATGTTTTTTCCGCTTAACCTGTGGGACATAACTCTATATTGTATATATATGTGTGCGGTGTACTTTTCTTTTTGGCCATAAAAAGCGAAGCTTTGACATTGACAGCAAGCAGAACTAAGCGAACGAGCTGAGAGAATGTTTGAATAGAGCTCAATGAGATCAGATTAGTTGATTAACATGCAAATTTTTGTAGAGTTCCCAGTTGAACTTAGTTGGAAGAGCAATTGATAGGCAGATATTCTGATATATGCAATAGAATCCGTTTATAACGACTCCGTACGGTTATTGCGACGAAAATGCTGGTCCCTAATTAAACTTTTTATATGGTTATAGCGTCTTCCGGCTATAACGACGGTCCCTTGAGTGTCGTTATAACTGGGTTATACTGTATATATAGTTGTGCATTGGGAGATCAGAGATCATGCGCTGTAATTGAAGAATTTTTGTAATATGACCTTTCTAGGTGATTCTCAGTGCAGTGACTTTTTAGACATCTAATCTCATAGTATCATAAAAAGCAAAATTTATAAAAAAAATCAATTATCTTGGCTCAGCGTTTTTCGGCATGACCCTTCTAGGTGATTCTCAGTTGAGTCAATTGAAAAAAAGGCCCCTTGCAGCATATTTTGGCTTTGTTTTATATACTTTAATCTCAACATCTGCATTGTGAAGTATACATATAATCACAGATTGACGATTTGACCGTTCTAGGTGATTCTCAGAATTTGAAAAATAATCGCACAAGCTTTCTAATATACTTTGAGCTCAACACTTGCACTCGAATCAGCAGCAGATCAGTTGTAGGCCTAACCTTTGCCGCCCTTCTATGCGATTCACAGTTGACATCAGAGTCTCTAATCTCTCGCAGTTGCTAAACTATAATGCAATGCCATTATTTTGTATGCTCTAATTTTGCATTCGCATGCATAGCAAAAAAAATCTTGATCTTTTCGCATCGCTTGACAGCGGGTTCATTTCGAATGTCGCACAACTTGGACAACAGAGGGCGCAACTGTATTGATAAGCCGTACGAACGTCAATTAAATTAGCAACATTGTTTAGGTTAAGCAACTAATTAGCATAGGGAATGATGATCTTTGTACGATTTGAACGGCAATGCATTGTGGAATTGCCATAATGGGTGAATGCAACTGACTGGAGAGACAGACAGAAGAAGCAGCAGGAGTAGCAGAGACAGAGACAGAGTACGACTGATTGCATACACAAGGCACGCACAAGGAGAGCAACAACAACAACAACAGCAACTCATCAAGAGAAGCTTTGCCAACTGCCTGCTCAAGTTAGCAAACAAAGATCAATATCATGGTGCAGCATCAACATGATTGCCAAATAAAAAGGAAAATTATGCTTTAATTGGGCGCTTTTGTCAACCAGGCGAGCCTTTAATTGCAGCCTGGCTAAAGACATTGACAGCGATGTTAACTGGGCGATAAGTATTTGTTTTTTTTTTGGCGCAGCTACACCTCTTGCTCAGTCTCCTGCATTCCCTCTCCACACACACACACACACACACACACACACACGATCTTGATATGTGTTTGCTCAGCAGAATACAGGCAGGCAACTGTCTAGCGATCGGCGAGCGTGTGAATTGCATTGCTCTGCAGAAATTAGATACCCAGGGCGCGCATTACAAACAACCAACAGTCGAGCGTCGAGCGTCGAGTGGAGCTCGGTTAACCAGCAGCTAACTAGGCGTTGTACTTGTAGATGTGCAGTTGTTGAAGCCATAGACCATAAACCAAATAGACCAAGACAGCCCAGCCGACCAAGCAGAGCAAAGATGACTGATCATCGGGCAAAGACATTAAATCATCCTCTGGTTATGGATAGCAACATTAACCGACGCTGCACATTCGATAGCCTCCAGTGGATGATGATGCTGCTGCTGCTGCGGTTACGCTCGTGAGAAGCTCAATCTCTAGCTGAAGCTTTATAAAGTTATGATTATAAACATTTCTCTACCTCTCTCGCTCTCGCTCTCTCACTGTCGTCGACGACCGCAAATTGAAATCGCCAGCAACGACAGCGATTGAGACTGAGCATGCCAAATAGTTGTACATACACACATACATTTATATATACATATATATTTATAGTTATCTGTATATAGTTATAATTTCTTCTTCTTTTAGTTTTCTCACACACAAGGCCAACAATTCTTTTATTGACTGGCAGTGGTATCTCATATAGATCGTGATCGTTTGATGATTTGATGTGAACGTGACCGTTAACTTATTAGAAATGCACTCAAATTCACCACGCACACGCACACGCATGCGCATGCAAATGTTTTGCAAGAAATAATAAATAAATGGCAGAAACATGGTGTTTGTGAAGTTTGAGAAATTTGGTCTCAACTCACCACACTTTGTACAAACTCACCACACCCACTAATCTCACCACACTTGCGAAGAGTTTGCAAATGGTTTAATTTGCATACTTAGCTGCTTGGAAAGAAATTCACCACAGCTGCCCACTATTTTCACCACACTTGCGTAAAATCTGCAAATTATTTAATTTGCATACTTAGCTTAGCGAAAAATAAATTCACCACAGCTGCTGAGATCTCACCTCTCCATTCTCACCACACTTGCGTAAAATTTGCACATAGTTTAAATTGCATATTTAGCTATGTGAAAATTAAATTCACCACAGCTGCTGAGATCTCACCTCTCTATTCTCACCACACTTGCGTAAAGTTTAATTTGCATGCTTAGCTATGTGAAATATAAATTCACCACAGCTGCTGAGATCTCAATTTTTGTGCCTTTGACATTCACCACAGCTGCTGGGCTACCACCACGCCCCTGCACGTGACTCACGCAGCTGTCACGCGGCCATCTCTAGCAGCTGGCCCCAAACACACCCTGGATACTTTGGTTTTGTTTGCCAATGCGAGTCACGTTTTCATTTATTTTTCTTTCCTTTTTTTTTTGTATTTGGTGTTTTTCTCCTTTACTTCGCTTAGCCAACGTTGCTATTGCTATTGCTATTGTTGTTGTTGTCTGTTCGCCAGCAGAAACAACATGAAACAAGTTAGCAAACTTGGGCAGCAGCTAAACACCCTGCACTGGTACCTGGGCCACTCAGCACTCGGCTCAACTGGCTCGTGTATAATTTATATTACATTAATTTCATAAAAAAAAGAAGAAGAAGAAGAAGAAATCAGCAGCAGCAGCGCCTGACACCTCATTTGAATGGAAGGCAAGTCGCTTATCAAGCAACATCGGCTGCTGGCTAAGCTAGGCTAGGCTGGCCAACAGAGGCCTGTTTTGGCTGCCACAGTTGCAACAGCAACAACAACAACAGCAACAGCAGCAGCGGCAGCAGCAACAGCAGCCAAACATCGATTTCTCAGGCCAACAACAAAATGTTTGGCAACTGTTTTGCCTACCGCCATTTAATTTTTCGCGCACAGTTTCGATTAAGATCAACAATCGAACACACACACATACACTCGCACACACTCGCACACACACACGCACTGGCACACTAGGCTGGTCACTTTGTGTTACAAATTAATGCTAAATCTAAAGCATTTTCACACACTTGTAACGGTAAGAGCAGCCCCCCCCCCCCCCCCCGTGCCACGCCACACCCCGCCCACTTTGGCCATTGCCTTAATGATTATTCATTGGCTGTTGCTGCTGCATCTTCTCGAATGCTGCGTGTAATTTTTCTCATTGCTTTGGCTTTGACTTTGGCTTCGATGAAAATTTAATATGCAATCAAGATCGCGCACAAATTACTGTACATAAAAAAAAAATAAAAAAAATAGTTTTCTCAAGGGAAAACAACAATGTGCAAGTTGTCGTTCGACTTTAACTGCAACTTCAAGCGTAATCATCATCAGCAGCAGCAGCCACGTCATTCACAGCAACATCATCATCATCATGAACGTCATCAACGTCATCGTCATTGGCAATCGAAGCGCGCTGCGTTTGTTGCATTTGTTTGCCTACAATTACTTTGCTAATTTGTTGTTGCTACTGTTGTTGTTGCTACTGTTGTTGTTGCTACTGTTGTTGTTGTTGTTGTCAGTTAGTTCATATTGTGCATACTTAAATACGCGCCTTGTTGTTTGTTTGTTGTTTGCTTGACCAACATTTAAGCAGCATTCTATGTCACTTTTCGCATAGCAAGCAGCTTTTGTCTTGAGCGCGAACAGCAGCTTAAGGCTGCATGCATGCATGGACAAAAGCTGATTGATATGACAAGTTGCTATAGAACGACACTGCATGCAGAAAGAGAGAGAGAGGGAGAGAGAGCTAATTATGCTAGCTTTGTAGGTGTGTTTCTTTTTTTCTGTTTCAGCCTAAACGATATTGAGTTTAATTTATGGTAGATGAAAGCTTAGCAAAGCAGACTTAAATTAATGTGAGCTGATTGAGAGCTATCTTAGGCCCCATTTATAATGCAATGTAATTGGTTCTTTAAGAGATATTAGAAAATATATTTATTTACAGCTTAGCCTAGTCTAAATAGAGAATTGCAATAATTTATCTAATTAATATTAATATCATATATGAAGATATTTATGGGTGTTTATATACATATATTCCTGACAAATGTGGATGGGTTAAGTCAAGACCAGCAATGTCATTTTGACTGTGTGATTATTTTTAGAGTAAAGCAAGTTCACAAATTGATTTTGACAACCTCAAGTGAATTTTCAATTATTGAGCAATTTTACAAGAATTCTCAAATATATTAAAAGTAAATTTTCTGATTAATAACGCTAAAATTTCCACGATTTCAGTTAATAAATGCTTCTCAAACTATACAAGTCTAAAGAATTACAGTAGATCGAATAGAACTCGTCTCGATGTCTCTTAGATATTTGCAATTTACATTCAGAAGAGCATTATCCATTAGTGATTAATCGATACATTATCGTTTTGTGATCAATCGATACATTATCAATGCGTAATTAATCGATACATTGTCGATTTGTGATTAATCGATAAATCATCAATTTGTGATCAATCGATGCATTATCGATGTGTGATTAATCGATATAGTATCGATTTGTGGTTAATCGATACAATATCGTTTTGTGATTGATCGATAAATCATCAATTTGTGATCAATCGATACACTATCGTTTTGTGATTGATTGATAAATTATCAAGTTGTGATCAATCGATGCATTATCGATTTGGGATTAATCGATAAATTATCAATTTGTGATCAATCGATACATTATCGATTTGTGATTAATCGATAAACGCAATCAAATTAAAACCAAGCGCAAACTCCATCGAAAACTTGATTAAGAAATTCAATCAAATAGAAATGGAAATATATTCATAAAGTGCCACGATTTTTGGTCTCAGTGTAATTTAACTGTGAAAGCAATTGGTAAATGGCTTATGGCTGCGGCTTATGGTCCAGCTAGCGGAAATGAGGCAACTTTGTCAGTTTGTCAGTTGCTTTAACACTTTGGACGCTTATCGATGGACGCAAATCTGCCGCTGAACGGCGTCCGCTCTGGAGCGGCTCTATAAACTATATCAAACGTGTGTGTGTGTGCATTAGATGCATATTTGAATGCATCAACAGATTGCCAATCGCAGACACACACACACACACACACATAGAGAAATATATACAGTTACTTTATCTACATCTATTTGCTTGCATCTTTTGCAGTTGCGATACACGCTACGTTGGCGACTACTGTGAACATCGGAATCCCTGCCTCACTGGCCATGGACGCTGCCAGAATGGCGGCACCTGTCAGGTGGCCTTTCGGAATGGCCGGCCTGGCATCTCGTGCCTCTGTCCGCTCGGATTTGGTGAGTCGCTATGCGAGATTGCAGTGGCGAATGCCTGTGATCAGGCGCACTGCTACAATGGCGGCACCTGCCAGCTGAAGACGTTGCAGGAGTACAGCTGCATCTGTGCCAATGGCTATACGGGTAAGTTGGCACCTCGACTCCACTCGAGCGGCCGTCAATCAGTTGCTTAATCCTAACTCATTAACACAACTTCCTCTTGCTCTCTCTTTCTGTCTTTGTCTCTTTAGGCGATCACTGTCAGACACAGAATCTGTGCGCTAGCTCACCCTGTCGCAATGGCGGCACCTGTTCCGCCCAGGCCGGCAGCAGCAGATTTAGCTGCAATTGTCCGCCAGGCTTTACGGGTCACACCTGCTCCGAGGATGTGGAGGAGTGCCAATCGAATCCTTGCCAATACGGCGGCACCTGTGTCAACACGCATGGCTCCTATCAGTAAGTAAATCAAATACCGAACTTTTTTTATGTGATCTATAAAATGGGGTGTATGAATGGAGGGGGATAGTAAAGTTCGTAAAGCCAATAATATATTGGGGAAAGAGTTATTCATAAGATAAATGTAATTATTGGAGTAAGGGAAGGATTTTCCAGAGTGTACTCTTACATCTATCTCTCTCTCTTTCTCTCTCTCTTTTGTCGTATAGAAATCAGATTACATTAAGATTATATGCTTTATATTGAACTGTTCATGGAGTATAGATTTGATTTGATTAGGTTAGTTGATGATCTTGCATTAAAGGATATTTCAAGGAAAGAAACTAAGCCTCATCGCATGAGAGAGAGAGCTCTCTCCTCTTCTCTCTTGCCCTCTCTATCTCTATTGTAGTATGAAGATCATAGTGATCTCATTACATTGAGATGATCAGACCTTATTTTATTAAACTGAATGATCATATATGCCCCTGTGTTTATTGTAGTTTATGTTAATAATGATCATATATGATCATATATAATCGTTTTCCATATCTCTCGCTCTCTCTCTCTCTCTCTCTCTCTCTCCTGCTATCTCTCTCGTATGATCATATGATGATCATGTGTAATAAGATTGATCTAAATATATTAGATTAGCTGATCATATATTGAAGAATAATTCAAGTTAATAAACTTTGCTTCTTTCTCCTCTCTTTCTCTCCCTATCTCCCTCTCTCTCTCTCTCTCTCTTGCTATAAATATACCCATAATCAGATCTAGAAACCTCTGTTCGACCATCACTTTCAGCTCCGTCAGTCACTGATATATTTCGCTCATAACTCAGCGCATGACAAGTGCAAATTTGGTTGCTTGTTCGACAAAAGATCGGACACGTTCCGATTGTGGACCTGGGGAGGGGTGGTGGAGGGATGCTGTGGCCGGGAAGGGGGTATGAAGGCATGGAGCATGCTTATAAAGCGGATTTCGATGTATATCAAAGAAAACAAATCGTCGCATTTGCATATTTATCTAATTTATCGAAATGCCGTTTGTGGCTGTGCGCCAAATTAATGACAATTTAAAACTAATAATTTATAAAATCGAATTCAACTCCGGAGTCTTCCTCATCTTCATTAGCATGCTGAAGCGATTAAAATAGTTTATTGAGTTTTGCCAACAAAAAGAGTGAGAGAGAGAGAGAGAGAGATGGCTAAAATAAACAGTGAACAACAAATTGGCAATTGGTCCAAGTTTCCACTCTAATTAAAATATACAAAAACTATTGAATTAAATCAGACTCACACACAAACACACACACACACACACACACATTGTCAGAGATGTTGCATTCAAGTCGAGTCAATGGAAACGCCGCAACTAACCGAAATTTCCGGCGCTTTGTTTCGCAGCGCGCTTAACTGGTCTGTTCGACATGTAAATTAATTCATTGGCAGCATTTGCATTTTTAATTCGAGAGATACCCTAACCGAAAGCTAAACGAACGCTTAGGCGATTGGTCGATGGGGAAGTGGGGGGAGGGGGCGAGGCAGGCAGGTCACTAGCTGGCGTATGGCGAGTGGTGAATACTAGATGCTCTATATATAGGGAGGACATGAGCTACCCTCTTATCAGTGTATCGTTCATCTCTAACTCTCTCTCTCTTTCTCCCTGCTTCTAGCACTTAGTCTTGCCCTTTGTCTTAGTATCTCCATCTCCCTCTATCAATCTCTATCTCTGTGCTTTATGTCTTCCTGATTCTTGTTCCCTTGATCTCCATTAGGCTTTCTCTTTCTTCTCTCGTTTTCCCTATATCTCTCATTCTCTATATCTCTCTCTCTCATTCCCTACATATCTCTCTATCTCTCTCTAATTCTCTACATCTCTCTCTCTCTCTATCTCTCTCATTCTCTACATCTCTGTCTTGCAATTACTCTATCTCATCTCTTTACGTTCCTCTCTCTCCATAACACTTACTCTCTTGTTTCATCTCGCCTCTCTCTCTATATCTCCCTCTCTCTTCATCTACCTTCTCCCTTTTTCCCTATATCTCTCTTATTCTCACTATCTCTATCTCCCTCTGTCTATTTCTCTCTGTTAATTATTCCAGTTCATCTCTATCTCGCTTCATCTCGCCTCTCTGGGCTTGCCTCTCTCTCTCTCTCCCTCTCTCTCCGTTTCGTTTCAGTATTCACTCCAAGCTAATATACCACTCTTATTTCAAAGAAAACAGTGTATGAAACTTGATATAGAAACTCAATGGAGCTGAAAAGTGCGACATGAACATGTGTTTTCACTGTGTTTTTCCTTGTTGCCATGAGTTAATGATGCGAGTTTTTGGCCAATAATTAGCATAAGACATAATCTAAACCACGATTACAAATTGACAATTTGTGTAGAGAAACATTACGGCACAGTCGATAAGCGAGAAGCTTCCTATGGATTATTCCTTTTGGACAACAGCTCACTTTAATCCATTCTCAAATGACAGCCACTGTTGATAGCCATTCCAATCATTCGATCGATCGATCGATCGATCGTTTCGCATAATATTCACATTGAGTTGCCGTTTTTATATTGTTTATATTGCTCGAATCGAGCGTTATGATAATTTTCTATTTCTTTATAGAGCGAAATAAAATCGTTAATTTAGTGGACAGCGATATATGATACAGGCGCAAGCTTAGTCATGCCCAAGCGTATGAATATGAATAGCCAGTCAATTACGAACGTATAAACATTTTGGCCATAAGCCATCTAATAATATCCTAAAGCTGTCAGTTTGAATGGCTTTAGCAATGCAAACAAGCCAAATCTGTGAATAGCATTCGAGACTGCGGCTCATCATTCACAATGGGCAGGCAGAAGCGGTGATTTATATGACACTCATAAGTGTATTCATGAATGCCAAAAAAGAGTGTTCTTGTTGAGCGTGGGCAAGAGTATATTCACGTAGCTATTTAACTGTAAAAGTACTCAAGAAGTGAGTGTACTCATAAATCACAAGTGAGTGCACTCATGAATTGAATTGAATACAATCAAAATAAAAGTGAAAAATTTATATATAAAACTATTTATGATGTATGTATATGCATATATATTCATATGCCAATGAAAGTGAGTGTATTCATGAATAATAATTCTGTGAATATAAAATGGAAAATATCTATTTAAGATATTTAAACTGAATAAATCATTTCGTAAAAAGAAAAGTAAATGCATTCATGAATAACAAGTGAGTGTATTCATGAATGCATGAATATGAATATGGCTAGTTCATAACTATTGAGTTTTCCCTGAGCATAAACAATCAAATAAAAACGGAATTTATTCACAAATATGAATACATATGAATACACTCGTAAAGTGCTAGCCCAAAAGAGAGATATCACTCACACTATGAGTGCACTCGCTATTCAGTTAATGATCCGCTGGATCTTTGTGGTGGGTCTCGCCGCATTTAGTACGGCCCAAAAAGCGATTGATGCGGTGATCCAGCAATTCAGCGATCCTCAGCATCATGAACGCCTTGGGCCATTGGCCCGCTGAGTTTCACATGTCAATCAAAAATCAATTTTGAATTTCGTTCGTTCGTTCGTTCGTTAGTTTTGCCCAAAGCGAAGGTGAAGCAATTTACGATGTGTAATTTGGTCAGTCAAAGGGACGGACGGACGGGCGGGCGGACAGACGGACGAGTAGTGTCCAACAATGGAAGCTTGGCCAAAGAGTCGGGAGTTGCAAAGAGAGAGAGAGAGAGAGAGAGAGAGGGTCTGGCTGGACAGGTCCCCAAAGAGTTAGCGCGGCACTCGAGGCCCGTTGCCTATTTGAGCGTTTGTGCCTTTTAATTGTTTAATTTAATTAAATGCGCTTAATAGCCTTAATTAGCGGCCATCTTCAGAGGCCAGAGAACAAAAACAAAGTGGGAATTGGGGGTTGAGCTGGGTTGGGGTGGGGTCGGTTTACCTTTTACGGTGCCACAAGTAGAACCAGTTCTCAAGAAATGCTGCAGTTAAATATCATATACATATATATATGTGTGTGTATATGTATATATAATATAAAGTATAAACAATTTAACGAATTAGGCCCAAAAAAAAAAGATCAATGTGGATATAGACCGAGCTGAAGAAATCGTCAGAAAAATAAACTAAAGTAAAGTAAAGTAAAGTCAACTAAAGAAGAGGAAGAAAAACAGATTTTGTGTACATAAAAACTAGCTACCAACATTGTTGTACATATTGGCTTTTTATTGTTGTATTGGCCCTGTGTGTACCCAGCCCCAAAGAACCGGTTAAAGCCAAGCAAAGAGAGCGCACAGCAGAGTGAGACTGAGAGAGAGAGAGGGAGAGGCAGACACAGAGAGCCAAGATCTTGCAACAAATAACAAAGATAGAGGGAGAAAGGGAGAGCGAGAGAAGGTAGTGTAAGAACGAGAGAGAGAGAGGGAGAGAGGAAGAGCGAGAGAGCATTTGTCGACCAGCAAGCAAGCAGCTGGACAAGGCGCATGCCATGTCCACAATACATAACACTAACCAAAGAGACACAAACGGAAGTTGCACGTTTCACGTTGCACGCTGCAAGTTGCAGCGTAGCCAAGAAGAACTTTGGAAGGCCATGCAGCAGCCCGCCGTTAATTGCTGCCATCGGTCCATTTATCTAAAATTTCTAACATGTCTACTCCTCCTCTGCCTCTTGCCACTTTCCAGATGCATGTGCCCGGCTGGCTACACGGGCAAGGATTGCGATACCAAGTACAAACCCTGCTCACCATCACCATGCCAGAATGGCGGCACATGTCGCGCCAATGGACTCACCTACGATTGCAAATGTCCACGTGGTAAGTGCAACAATGAAATAAATATTCATAATAATAATGATAATGATGATGATAATAGTGATGATAATAAAAGTTATAATAATATATGGACAATATATAAAAAAAAAATAATAGAAATAGTGAAAGTAATAATATAATAATTATAATAATATATGGACAATATATAAAGTAATAGCAATAGTGAATGTATTAATATAATAATAATAATATAATTTTATAGTTAATGATAATAATACAATATATAGATAATATACATACAATATTAATAGTGTCAGTAATAATATTCATAATAATATCAGTAATTGTAATGATATTAATGTTCTACACATTATTTGTAGCCTACGAAAAATAGTTAAAAGACAGATCTTAAACAGCATTAGAAATATAAATAATATATAAGTATTAATATATGGCTTTAATGTGATATATCTATATATTAGCTATATATTATCGAAATATTAAATGGTTTAAAATATAAAGAGATTTTGTAGGGGACTCGTGATTACTTTGAATTAATGAGAGGTTCGAAATATCACAGGTTTGAAATAACGAGACTCGACTGTATTAGCTGAGATTAGATTATTATTAAAATTCTTTAAGTAGAGACCAAAAATTCTATTGCCTATACAGTTCTATTTGCCTATCGATATATGATATTAAATTATATTGTATTATTATTAAAGATCTTTAAGTAGAGACCAAAAATTCTATTGCCTATATAGTTCTATTTGCCTATCGATATATGATATTAGATTATATTATATTATTATTAAAAATCTTAAAGCATAAACCAAAATTTCTATTGCCTATCGATATGCATTGGAGCTATTTAGGATTAGATTAGACTATTATTAAAGATCTTTAAGTAGAGACCAAAAATTCCATTGCCTATATAGTTTTACTAGTCTATCGATGTATTAGATTAGATTAGATTATTATTATTAAAGTTTTTTAAGTAGAGACCAAAAATTCTATTGCCTATATAGTTCTATTTGCCTATCGATATATGATATTAGATTATATTATATTATTATTAAAAATCTTAAAGCATAAACCAAAATTTCTATTGCCTATCGATATGCATTGGAGCTATTTAGGATTAGATTAGACTATTATTAAAGATCTTTAAGTAGAGACCAAAAATTCCATTGCCTATATAGTTTTACTAGTCTATCGATGTATTAGATTAGATTAGATTATTATTATTAAAGTTTTTTAAGTAGAGACCAAAAATTCTATTGCCTATACAGTTCTATTTGCTTATCGATATGCATTGGAGCTATTTAAATATTATATTTTACTAGAGACCCAAAGTTTGTATGTATGTACGCATGTATTTATGTGATTGTATATATTATTCTCAGTGTATTCGTTTTAACAGCAAGTGTCAATGGTTAAACCGAATGTCAAATAATCAACAATTGTTGTTGTTCTTGTTGTTATTGTTGTTGTTGTTACTTTTTTTTTCGCACACAACTCGCAAACTGAGTCAATTGTCGCGCATTCAATTTAAACATGTAAATTGCCAACATTTACATTTTACATATTTATGAAGGCATTTGTCTCTAGATATATGTATGTGCGTGTGTGTGTGTGTGTGTGTGTGTGTGTGTGTGTGTGTGTGTGTATGCAATTTTCATTTAATTCACTTCAATTAAAATGAATTGCATTGTAGTGTAGTGTAGTGCGAATGGACGACGGACGCTGGACGCTGGGTTGGTGGATGGTGGGAGTGGCCACTAGAAACTTAACTGTATATACATATATAGAGAGATATATATCTATATATATGTATTAATTGCGCCCAATCAAAAATTCTAATGAGCTGAGCGTGTGAAAGTGTGACAAAACACTGAACGCTGCAACAACAACAACAACAACCGCAAAGAATTTCGACTTGCAGACATTAAATAAAAAAAAAATGAAGGAAAAATGCAATAATGCAATGGAAATGTTATAACGCCTTTTGTGCCAATGTTGAGCAACACAAATTACAACAGCAACAGCAACAGCAACAACAAAAGTATAGCAAACCAGTCAGAGGAGCAACAACAGCAACAACAATACGCCACGACACGAATCGCCCTGTGGACATCACGTTGAGGCAGCGCGGGAGATGCCAATGGGAATTTTGTGGTTGCAGTTATTGTTGTTGTTGTTGCAAGGAGCGGAGGGCGGCGCATTGCACTCATTATGCAAAATGGAAGAGGAAAAAAACAACAACAACCAACTTGTTTGTTCCCAGCCCACAGCCGAAGCCGCCGCCGCCGCCTCTACCCCAAGTGTGCCCACCGAGTCGAGTTGAGTCGAGTCGAGTCGAGTCGAGTCAGTCAAAGGCATCAAAATCGAGCGCCTGGCTTAATTTGCTCTGGCTCAGGCCAAGTAAATTACAAATAAATCAGGCACGGCTCAGTCAACGCCAATGGACCATGGAGGATAGATAGAGCTGCTGCTGGACGGCGCTGCTTAAGCACAGTTACGCCCTAAGGAGGTCATGCACAAAATGCAACAGAAAGAGAGAGAGAGAGCAAGAGCAGGAGCTGCCCAAATGGGATGTGCTTTTATTTTTTTTTTTTTTGGGTAAAAGTTGCCCGAGCTGAATGAATGATGAATAATAAACTGGATGGACAATTTGGTGGGGGGAATATTGCGGTGGCACTTGGCTACAAGTCAAGCAGCTAGCAAACGAGTTTGACTTCGCGTGGGCAGCAATGGCAACAACGACAGTAGCAGCGGTAGAGGCGGCGGTAGAGGCGGCGGTAGAGGCGGTGGTAGAGGCGGCGGTAGAGGCAACGGCGCTTAAAAACCTGGGCCACTATTTGGCTCGTGGCGAGTCATGACTCAGTGTAGAAGCTTGCATAGAAATAAATTTGCCGATAACAAACGTTGCATTAATCGATTATGATCAAATGACCATAAGAAATTCCTTGAGATCAAAAAGTAGTTGTGCCATAAACAGGCATTTCCTTATTGAAAGCATATGCAAATCTTCGGTAGACATATAAAGATCAAATATAGGTTAAAAATATATCGATATATAAATAACTATGTTCCATTGCCAAAAATCCTCAGTAAATTTCGATAACAACAACAAAGCCATATGATAAAATGGCCAGCAGATCAACTGAGTAGCAAATATCCATGTGAAATTGTTTGAAATCGAGAATTATGTGTTCCATTGCCAGGTGTTCCACATATAAAAGATGTGCGTTAATGAATTATGATATAAATTCGCAGTAATTTGCTTTAACTCAAACGCCACATGTTCCATTACCAAGTGTTTTCCTGCTGTAAATTCGGATTTTAACTATTTTTCGTTTCCTGATCTTATCAAGTGTCAATCCCAATCCTAAACTAATTTTCCCATCTATTCTTGTAAATCTTCAACAATCTGCTTTGCAAGAAGCTGTACCCAACAAGCGTGCGAATCATTAACAGTCTCTGCTAATGCTCAGCATAGTCTAAGTCTGTGTTCCAATTCCAGATGAAATCAATATGAATTTTGAGCTTGGCAACGTTATTGCTTTGTATGGCTAATAAGTAAAACAACAATAAATTACCGTTAGGTCAAATCCTAACTGTTCCATTCTCAGCTGTTCCCAGCCATGCTAATGACATGCACTTTCTAAATGAATATGGGCAACATTTAAATATTGCACGGAATTTCGTACAGACCTTTTATGTTTACATTAATTGCTTGGCAACATTGTTGCTAGGCTTTTAGCTTTTGTCACAGGTCGTCGATTGACCCAACGGACCAACAACTCATGCAAATTGTTGCAGCCAATTGACTTAAATGGCTACACACACACACACACACACACGCATAGACACATACTGCCATTGCAAATGAGAGGGTGGGCTGCATAATTTTAGCGTGCAGTTTGTCTTTCAGTTTGCAACGTTTCATTAAATTTGCTCGTGGTTTGATAGTCACTGGAGCAGCAGCAGCTGCTGCTGCTGCTGATGTCTAGAGTTCAAAGTGCCACTAAGTGACTGGGTAACGTCGATTGTTGTGTTGTGTGTGTGTGGCGTGAAGCGCGAACATGAAACATGTGTGCAACAGATCAACAGATGCATGCTGTTGTTGTTGCTGCTGCTGCCCTGCCTTGGTTTATTTTTAAAAGTATGCATTGAAAATGCCACTCTCCAATCTTCATCCCAGGCCCAGGCAACAAGTTGCAGTCCCCCAACTAAATACACACACACACACACACATAATCATAATAATAATAAAGAAAAAAATGCCCACAAAAAAAGATGAGGAGAAAAAAAAATGAGTTGTGCACAGCAACAACAAAATCGATCAGCCCAGCGGCAGCAGCAGCAGCAGCAAAAACAACAACAAGCTATGACAACAACTGGGCTGGGACAGCCAGCCCCAAGCGTACACACACACTCATAGCTACTTCTGCATATGTGTGTGTGTGTGTGTGTGTGTTTTGGGCCCTTCTTTTAAGACCAAAACGAAGCGAAACCGACCAAGCAAGAAAAGCCATTAAAAAAAAAAAAAGCTGTGGGCGAGCAGCCGAGAGCCGCAAAGAGCGCGCGAAGCTTCCATTGCATGCACACACAAACGTACATACATACATACATACACACATATGTACACTGGGCAGACAGAGAGCGAGAGAGCATGTATGGTCTCGTAGAGGATGTGAGGGGAACAACATAAAGTGCGATTTAATTCCTCGAATGAAGCACAAAGTAAAGCGCAATGTACAAAGTCGAAGTCCGAAGCGTAGCTAAACATACACACACACACACACAAGCACACACACACGCACACACAGCATAAAAGTAGTAGAAAACTCGATCGAGCCGAGCGACGAGGCGTGCCGAGTGCCGACTGCCCAAACGAGAGCCGAGGCAATGGGCTGTAGACAAAGCTAGCGCACAACATAAGCAGCATTTATACATTGTTGTTGTTGTTGTTGTTGTTGGTTCTGTTTGTGTATGTGGATGGGGAAGCGAGCGAGCAAGCGAGCAAGCGAGCGAACGAACGAACGAACGCGCTCGTGGACGACGCTCGTTGCGCTCGTTTGCTTGGCGCGCATTCAGATAGCTGCCTGGCCAGATATGAGACCGTGGGAAAGAACAACCAAAGACGTGTTGTACACATATATACAGGCACACATACGTACGTAGATTTATGTGTGTATGCGCATGCGAGCGTCTGTTTTATTTCTTTACATTTTGTTTGCTCATTCGCTTCGCATGCGCAGCGGCGCGCAGTTTTTTCTTTCGTTGTGCTGTTGTTGTTGCCGTCTTTTAATATGTACTATGTTTGCAAGACTATGGTGTGTGTGTATGTATGTATATATAACGCCGCAGGCGCAACCCAGCAAAGAGCGTGCGCAGCCGTATAGTGCGAGAGCGAATTGTGAGAGAGCAACAGAGCGCCGGCTGTTGTTCTCGGCTTACCTGTGTGTCTGCTCTCAGCGCTCTCATCGCTCCGGCACCCTCCCTCATTCTTGCTGCGACTCCATCTGGCTGCTAAAACATGTGCAACACAGCTGCATACGCCGCCGAACAAATACATACATACATATGGATGTATGGACATATTTTAAGCGTTGTCTGCGCTTTGTGCGCCTTCTTCGCATTGCCTGGCAACCACTTTTTGTTCATGCTCTGGCCAGTTGCTGTTGTTGTTGTAAACGTTTTCGTTTATTGAAGCATTTTATGATGCTGCTGTGTTGTTGTCCATAAATCTGTTTATGCACTTCATTGAACACATACACAAATACCAGCCGCACTCACATTCACATGCATACACTTGCATGCATACATACACACATAGATATCAGTACACATGTTCGCTTGGCAGTGTGACCGTTTAGCGAGCCAATCAAACTCTTGGTATTTTTGTTGCTCAAATCAAATTTAAAAACAATTTAGAAGATTTATGATTGATTTTGTTGTTATTTTTGCTTTTGTTTTCTATTCGCTTTTATGCACTTTTCTCTTTGGCCATAATTACTAGCTAGCCTCAATAAAATCGTTTTCTTTGTATAGTAAAGATATTTGGGGTTTTTTTTTTTTACAAATTTATGATTTTATGAATGTGTGAATGCATGAATGTATGTATGTATGTATGTATGTATGTAGGTATATACTAATACTAAGTTATTTTGACGTATACATAGTATACCCTTAAATACTTTAAATACATGCTCAAATTCGAACCAAACTGTTATCGAATCTAATTCACAATTCGCATTCTTCTCATTTGCAGGATTCGAGGGCAAGAACTGTGATCAGAACATCGACGATTGTCCGGGAAATCTATGCCAGAACGGCGGCACCTGTGTGGACGGCATCAACGACTATCGCTGCAATTGTCCGCCAAACTTTACGGGTCGGTATTGTGACGTCGATGTGGATGAGTGCGCATTGCGTCCGTCCGTCTGCCAGAATGGAGCCACCTGTACGAACACCCACGGCACCTACAGCTGCATCTGTGTGAACGGCTGGGCGGGCAGCGATTGCAGCGAGAACATCGACGACTGCGTGCAGGCGGCGTGCTTTGATGGCGCCACCTGCATCGATGGCGTGGGCAGCTTCTATTGCCGCTGCACGCCGGGCAAGACGGGCCTGTTGTGTCACCTGGACGATGCGTGCACCTCGAATCCGTGCCATGCGGATGCCATCTGCGACACGAGTCCGATCAACGGCTCCTATGCGTGCTCCTGCGCGACGGGCTACAAGGGCGTCGACTGTTCCGAGGACATTGATGAGTGTGACCAGGGATCGCCGTGCGAACACAACGGCATCTGTGTGAATACGCCGGGCTCGTTCATGTGCAACTGCTCGCAGGGATTCACCGGACCGCGCTGCGAGACGAACATTAACGAGTGCGAATCGCATCCGTGCCAGAACGAGGGCAGCTGTTTGGACGATCCGGGCACGTTCCGTTGCGTCTGCATGCCCGGCTTCACGGGCACCCAGTGCGAGATTGACATCGATGAGTGCCAGTCGAGTCCGTGCCTGAATGACGGCATCTGCCACGACAAGATCAACGGGTTCAAGTGCAGCTGTGCGCTGGGCTTTACGGGTGCACGCTGTCAGATCAACATCGACGACTGCCAGTCGCAGCCGTGCCGTAACAATGGCATCTGTCACGACATCATCGCCGGCTACAGTTGCGAGTGTCCGCCGGGCTACACCGGCACCAGCTGCGAGATCAACATCAATGACTGCGACTCGAGTCCCTGCCACCGGGGCAAGTGCATCGATGGCGACAATAGCTTCAAGTGCTTGTGCGATCCCGGCTTTACCGGCTACCTCTGCCAGAAACAGATCAACGAATGCGAATCGAATCCGTGCCAATTTGGCGGACATTGCGTCGACCGTGTGGGCAGCTATCTGTGCCGCTGTCAGCCGGGCACCAGTGGCAAGAACTGCGAGATCAACGTGAACGAGTGCCACAGCAATCCGTGCAACAATGGCGCCACCTGCATCGACGGCATCAACTCGTACAGCTGCAGCTGTGTGCCCGGCTTCACCGGTCAGCACTGCGAGCTGAATGTGGACGAGTGCGCCAGCAATCCGTGCGCCAACAACGGCGTCTGCATGGACCTGGTCAATGGCTACAAGTGCGAGTGTCCGCGCGGCTTCTACGATGCGCGCTGCCTGAGCGACGTCGACGAGTGTGCGTCCAGTCCGTGTGTGAATGACGGCCGGTGCGAGGATGGCATCAACGAGTTCATCTGCCACTGTCCGCCGGGCTATACGGGCAAGCGCTGCGAACAGGATATCGATGAGTGTGCCAGTAATCCGTGCCAGCACGGCGGCAGCTGCTTCGACAAGCTGAACGCGTTCAGTTGCCAGTGCATGCCCGGCTATACGGGTCACAAGTGCGAGACGAACATCGACGACTGCCTGAGCAATCCGTGCGCCAACGGCGGCACCTGCATCGACAAGGTCAATGGCTACAAGTGCGTCTGCAAGGTGCCCTACACCGGACTCAATTGCGAGAGCCAGCTGGATCCGTGTGCGAGCAATCGCTGCCGGAATGAGGCCAAGTGTACGCCCAGTCCGAATTTCCTGGACTTTTCCTGCACCTGCAAGCTGGGCTATACGGGTCGCTACTGTGACGAGGACATCGATGAGTGTGCGTTCAGTTCGCCGTGCCGGAATGGAGCGAGCTGCTTGAATGTGCCCGGATCGTATCGCTGTTTGTGCACCAAGGGCTATGAGGGCCGCGATTGTGCGATCAATACGGATGATTGTGCATCGTTTCCGTGCCAGAATGGCGGCACCTGTCTGGACGGCATCGGTGACTACTCGTGCCTCTGTGTGGACGGCTTCGATGGCAAGCACTGCGAGACGGACATCAATGAGTGCCTGAGCATGCCGTGCCAGAATGGCGCCACCTGTCGCCAGTATGTGAACAGCTATACGTGCACCTGCCCGCTGGGCTTCAGCGGCATCAATTGCCAGACAAACGACGAGGACTGCACGGAGAGCTCGTGCCTGAACGGCGGCAGCTGTGTGGACGGCATCAATGGCTACAACTGCAGCTGCCTGCCGGACTACAGCGGAGCGAACTGTCAATACAAGCTGAACAAGTGTGACTCGGCGCCGTGCCTCAATGGCGGCACTTGCCATGAGCAACGGGACGAATACACCTGCCACTGTCCGAGCGGATTTACGGGCAAACAGTGCTCCGACTATGTCGACTGGTGCGCCCAGTCGCCGTGCGAGAACGGCGCTAGCTGCAGCCAGCTGAAGCATCAGTTCAACTGCAAATGCGCCGCCGGCTGGACGGGCAAGCTCTGCGATGTGCAGATGATCAGCTGCCAGGACGCGGCCCAACGGAAGGGTCTGAGCGTGAAGCAGCTGTGCAACAATGGAACCTGCAAGAATCACGGCAACAGTCACGTCTGCTACTGTAATCAGGGCTATGCGGGCAGCTACTGCCAGCAGGACATTGACGAGTGCGCCTCGCAGCCGTGCCAGAACGGAGGCACCTGCCGGGATCTGGTTGGAGCCTACGAATGCAATTGCCGTCAGGGCTTTCAGGGTCAGAATTGTGAGCTGAATATCGATGATTGTGCGCCGAATCCGTGCCAGAATGGCGGCACCTGTCACGATCTGGTGCACGGTTTCAGCTGCAGCTGTCCGCCGGGCACGCTGGGCATCATCTGTGAGCTGAACCAGGACGATTGTGTGCCCGGCGCGTGCCACAACAATGGCAGCTGCATCGATCGGGTCGGCGGCTTTGAGTGCTCTTGTCCGCCGGGCTTTGTGGGCGCACGGTGCGAGGGCGACATCAATGAGTGCCTGAGCAATCCGTGCTCGAATGCCGGCACCCTGGACTGTGTGCAGCTGGTGAACAACTATCATTGCAATTGCCGGCCCGGCCACATGGGCCGCCACTGCGAGCACAAGGTCAACTTCTGTGCGCAGTCGCCGTGCCAAAATGGCGGAGTGTGCAGCACCAAGCAGAGCGGACACCACTGCGTCTGCGCGGATGGCTACTATGGAAAGAACTGTGAGTTTAGCGGGCAGGACTGCGATTCGAATCCGTGCCGAGCCGGCACCTGCATCATCGAGGACTCCGGCGGATATCGCTGCGAGTGCAGCCGGGGTACGGCGGGCCAGCACTGCGAGATCGATACGCTCGACGAGTGCCAGTCGAATCCGTGCCTGCAGGGCGCCGCCTGTGACAATCTGCTGGGCGACTACGACTGCCTCTGTCCGAGCAAGTGGACGGGCAAACGTTGCGAGATCTACGATGCCAGCTATGCGGGCTGGTCGGGCGGCAGCTCTGGGTCGATTAGCTCCGGCAGTGGCGGCAACGGCGCCGCCGGCATCTATGCGGCCGATCTGGAGCAACAGCGGGCGTTGTGCGAGAAGCGCGGATGTCCGGATAAGCAGAGCAACGGCGTATGCGACACCGAATGCAATACGTACGCCTGTAATTTCGATGGCAACGACTGCTCGCTGGGCATCAATCCGTGGGCAAATTGCACGGCCCCGGAGTGCTGGCTCGTCTTCATGGACGGCCAGTGTAACGAGGAGTGCAACAATGCCGCCTGCCTCTACGATGGGCGGGACTGTGAGCAGAAGCTGAAGCGTTGTGCGGCCATCTATGATGTCTACTGCCAGAAGCACTACGGGGATGGCAAGTGCGACTACGGCTGTAATAATGCCGAGTGCAGCTGGGACGGGCTGGACTGTGAAAAGTCGGAGCAGTCGGCCCAGCTGGCGGAGGGCGCCATGTCCGTCATCATGCTGATGGATATGCAACAGTTTGCCAAGGAGCAGCCGCAATTTCTGCGCGAGATGAGCCACATCCTGCGGACGACGGTGCGCGTGAAGAAGGATGCGCTGGGCAACGACATGATATTCAGCTGGAAGGGCGCCTCCAGCATGCCGGACATACAGGACACGGAATTCGGACGGAAACACAAGATCCTGTACACCCAACGCAACGGCCAGACGGGCATCCAAATCTATCTGGAGATCGATAATCGCAAGTGCACGGAGTGCTTCAATCGGGCGCACGAAGCGGCCGAATTTCTGGGCGCCTATGCGGCAAAGCATACGTTCAACAATCGCTATCCGATCTACAGTGTGCGCGGCGTGAAGAGTCCGGGCGAGAGCGAGGGACCCGAATCGCCGGCCAATGTCAAGTTCGTGATCATGGGCATTGTCCTGGTGGTGATTGTGTTGGCCTTCTTTGGCATGCTGCTGGGCACACAGCGGAAGCGGGCGCACGGCGTCACCTGGTTCCCGGAGGGCTTCCGGGCGCCGGCCGCAGCGGTCATGTCCCGGCGTCGTCGCGATCCCCACGGCCAGGAGATGCGGAATCTGAACAAACAGGTCGGTGGCCTGAATCAGGCGCAAGCCCATCAGCTGGGCGGCGTTCCCGGCGGCGGTAGTCACTGGTCGGACGACGAGTCGGATATGCCACAGCCGAAGCGCCAGCGCGGCGATCAGATGAACAGCGGCGGACTGGGCGGCTTGGGTGGTCTGGGTGGCTTGGGCGGCCTGGGCGGCGGCAGTGTGGCGGGCCTGACCAGTGTGGGCTATGCCAGCGATCATACGATGACCAGCGAGTACGAGGATCCCGATCCGCGTGTCTGGTCGCAGGCGCATCTGGATGTGGCGGATGTGCGAGCGATAATGACGCCGCCGGCGCATCAGGATGGCGGCAAGCATGACGTCGATGCGCGCGGTCCGTGCGGCCTGACGCCGCTGATGATAGCGGCGGTGCGGGGCGGTGGTATGGACAGCGG
>JAWNOM010000484.1:4742500-4810000 GCA_035045965.1 Drosophila aldrichi
TCTACAAAATGTATTTATTAAATAAATGCAACATATATATATATATTTTTTTTTTTCAGCACAAAACATTGGGTTTATTTAATAACAAGTCATATATAATATATTACACAGAATTTTTACTTATATATATATGCCATATATTTCGCTACACAGCATGAGACTTCTCGTCTAAAGAGTCCTCTTGACCAGATCAAGCTGAGATAAAAAGCGAGTCAGGTCGGTCGATCAAAATATAGCTAATTAAAAATCGAAAAACATAGAATACAAAAAAGCTGTCAAAATTGAAAAAAAAAAATAATAATAATAAGGATAGGTTTTTTCTCTCTCTCTAAAATTTGATAGAATTCCCATTAAAAAAATAAAATAAAGACAGATTTTGTCTCTCTAAAATTGGATAGAATTCCCATTGAAAAAATTAAATAAATATAGATTTTACCTCTCTAAAATTTAATAGAATTCCCATTGTAAAATATAAAATAAGGATAGATTTTTTTTCTCTCTAAAATTTGATAGAGTTCCCATTGAAAAAAAATTAAATAAAGACAGATTTTGTCTCTCTAAAATTTGATAGAATTCCCATTGAAAATAATAAAATAAATATAGATTTTTTTCTCTCTAAAATTTGATAGAATTCCCATTGAAAAAAATAAAATAAATATAGATTTTTTTCTCTCTAAAATTTGATAGAATTTCCATTGAAAAAATAAAGTAAATATAGATTTTTTCTCTCTCTAAAATTTGATAGAATTCCCATTGAAAAAAATTAAATAAATATAGATTTTACCTCTCTAAAATTTAATAGAATTCCCATTGTAAAAAATAAAATAAATATAGATTTATTTCTCTCTAAAGTTTAATAGAATTCCCATCAACCATAAACAACCTCACTTAATATATGTATACAGTTAGACATTTTCTTTAGCTATAAATTTTTGGTCAAATCGAATGAATAAATACACTCTAAATTATTTCAATGTGTATTTTACATTTTATTTTTATTATTTTATATTTTATTAGTTGAAATCGCAGCGCAAGAAATGCATTTGTATTGTAGCTAAGATGCTACAAATCAATCAATCTATATCCTTGATTTCAGCTTGGTTGCATAATTGTAACATCTATTATATAGTGTGTTGGAAGTGTAAGTATGCACTATATATGTAATTCTCTCTATATATATATTTATTCTTCTCTCTATATTTTGTTTTTTGTTTTTTTTTCGGCTATGAATCAATAATATTTAAATTCCATTTTGTGTATATATCAATCAAAAGTTGTATGTTTCCGGGTTGAAGTTTTATATCTTCGTCTGTCTATACATAAATTGTGTCAGCATCTAATTTGTGTGTTCCTGTTGAATCATTAAGTTCAACATATCCGTCTATATATATATATATATCATATGCTAGCGTTAGAATCCAAAGTGTGTTCCGTGATGTATCCATCAACATCATTTAATGAATCCGTCAACATATATATATATATATAACTTATACCAGTGTGTCGGAATTAGAAGTGGGTTTCCATTAAGTTCAACGTGTCCGTGTGTATATATATGTATATCATATTCCGGCGTGACAGAATCAGAAGTTTGCTCCGTATTGAATCCTTACTTAAATTCAATATCGTCAATATATATATAAAAGTGGGTTTCCATTAAGTGACAGAATCAGAAGTTGGCGTGACAGAATCAAAAGTTTGCTCATCAATATATATAAAAGTGGGTTTCCATTAAGCTCAACATGTCCGTCTATATATATGTATATAGATCATGTATCAAAAGTGTATGTTCCGTTTGGAATCCTTAAATTTAATATCTTCCTCTCTAGAGTGTTCCGTGTTGAATCATTTAGTTTATGCCACGATTCCAGAAGTTGAACGTCGTGTGAAATGAGCACTGTGCTCAGTGTACATAGTATAATTACGCAAAGCAAGCTTAAAACTAAAAAAAAAAAACAAAAAAAAAAAACACTACCATTTGAGAATCGGTAACGGAAACGCGTATGGCTTATATGATTTTCTTGGGTTCGAATTGTGTACTGGATGGCGTTTGTTCCAATTTTGTTGTTGTGTCTATCCTTTCTGTTGTTGTTGTTGTTGCTGTTGTTGTATTTGTTTCTGTTTCAGAAGTTGTGTCAGCTCCTGTTTCAAAATTGACTTCAGCTCCGCCTGCAATTCGGTCGACGTTCGCATTTTTTTGCTCCTGCTTCTTGCCGCCGCCGGGTACGAAGGGGCAGACGCCACCTTTGCACTCGAACGGAAACTCTGGCCCGGCCTTGATTACATTCCCCTCCGCATCTTTCTTCTCCCAGGGATTCCAGTAGCGCAGCAGAATTGGCTGGACGAATTTGTGCCAGATGTAGAGCAGCAGCGGTATGATGAAGCAGGGCACGCAAACCATTTTGCAGGAGTTGGATTACAAAATGCTAATGCCGAAAAACGCAAAAAAAACATTAATTAATTTAGTAAAACGCGAAATTTAGTGCAATTCACCTTAATAAAAATCTTGCTGGTTCGGCGGAGTGTGCCCAGGCAGTTTTACCATAGGCACGAAAATAATCCGCAATATAAACACGACCGAAATGAGCAGCAGCGCCGAAAAGTAAATTTGAATCAATGTAAAACTCATTTGTACCGAATTGCCAACAAAACACACACAAATTTAGAACGAAAAAAAAAAACAAATAATAAAAAAAATTACACTCGCCAAACAAAATTGAACAATTTTAACTTTTACAATTTTTTTTTTTTTTTTTTTGAAATTTGAAGCTGTTTCAGCTTCCAGACACAATTCTGAACTGAGCTCCTACTGGCCTCGGACCGGCTATTTATAGGCAAAATTTTATCAACGCCTACTTTGATTCAGATCAAATTTATTTCATTTTCACTGTTATAATTCATTTTTATGAATAAAAGTAGGCTTTGCAAATGACTTTATACTTTGACAATTTGCTTATGGCAAATTTAAAAAAATACCACTGGCCAATCGATAGAAATGTCAACAGAAACTATCGATTAGATGTCAGTATATTTTCTAGCTAGTTGACGATATTTTTAGCCATAAAGAGAACTATATTTTAAATAGTTTCTGTTGCAGAATTTTTAAATTAAAAAAAATTAATTAATTTAATAATATAATTAATAATAGTAGTTGTTGTCCGCTGAATGCTGGCAACTATCGTTGAAAGTATTTACATTCCGCACGCAATTGGCGCCAACTATCGTTAGAAGTATTTTTCAAAAATCGCACACTTTTTTTTTTGCATAATTTAAGACTTTATTATTCACAGTATTTTCTCTTGTGTTTTAACAGCTCAGCCCAGCAAGGGACAGCGATAGGGCTGCCCCTCTTTGCAGCAATATTCGCGCCCGGCCTGCAGATTCGTATTGACCCAGACATTCTGGCAGTTCTTGATGAACAGATAGGCGCGCTCCTTGTGACAATTGTGGCCTAGTGCGGAGCACACAATGTTCGCCGAGTTGGGCAGATGCTGTACGATCTGCGCGAGGAAGAGGGAGAGAGAGATGGCGTTAACACTGGACTATGCTGTGTGCTCTTCTGTTGCAACTCACCGTCTCCAGGCACTTGGTTTGGCACTGCTTGCGTCCGATGGCATTGCACGGATACATGCGATCCATTTCGTTGTGGATGAGCGGCGTCTCCGGCAGCCCGTTCTTGATCTGCGAGGTGAGAAAGACGCCGCAGGTGCAGGGCACCGGCTGCTGCGGATCCGCGCCAGCGGGCGTTGGCGGCGAGGGCAGCGTGTTGTCGAGGCTGCCGGGCGTGCTGGTGGTGGAGCTGCTGCCTAGCTCAGGCTCCTGCTGCAGCTCCTCGTGCTCCAGCTCGTCCTGCTCTGGACGGGGCGTGCTGCTGCCGATGATGGCGGTGGCAGTGGAGGTGGAGGTGGAGGCGGGGTGGACGGAAGTGCTGCTGCTGCTGCCCGTGCTGCTCTCCAGCTGCTCCTCCTGGGGCAATGCCTTGGCTGTGCTGCTATTGATGATGAACTCAACGGGCGCCGGCCAATCCGCCTCCTGCGTGGTGCCCAGCGTCGGGCCGCTCGTCGTGCGCTGCTTGACTCGACGATCCTTGAAGTGGCTCAGCTTGCCATACAATGGCTTCTTATAGGCAATCTTGCTGGCATCCACCAGCTGCTGCCCCACCACAAACGTCAGCGCCAACAACAACAGCGTCGCCCTTAAACCCTGATCACTAACTGCAGCGAGGAGAGGAGAATGTGGAATTGAGTGAAATCCCATAGCATTGCCCACTGTACTCACCCATCTTTGAATCTCCGTTGAGTTCTGTTTACTTTTGGTCATTCGCTCTCGCATTTTATGGAACTCGATTTGACGACGTTTGCACTTTTCTTTGCCCCCAGCTCTTTGAAGTTCAAGTTTGGCAGCTGCGTCGACAGCTTTGGGGGGCTTTTTGGGTCAGGGCGATCGAAAGCTGCGTTGCATAATACACAGAATCTGCGAAACTCGAGAAATGTTTCGCTTTTCATTGATGAAGAAATCTTATAAGCTGTTCAAGGTCACACAGAAGCGCATAGAAGGGCGTTGAGAGTGCGAATATCGAAGAATAATCTAAAATTGCAGAAGTTCTATGTTAGCAGTGGTATGTTGAGAAGCGCATAGAAGGGCGTTCGCTACGTGAATGCAAAAGAGAAGGCAAGAAAAAAAATATTGACTTAAAAAGCATTGGCAATACTATCAAAAATTTCCATATAAAACATACCAATATATAAAATTACGCCTACTTAAAAAGAAAATTCCAAACAATAATACAATTCCATCATACAATTTTCATTAGTTTTTAAGTGTCATGAAAAATTTGAGTAAATAATCCCAAAAATAACAATTGTAGACTTTTTGAACTTGGCGCGCAATGTCTTGCACAATGCACGTTGCCAACCATTGCAAAGAGGCTCACATGCAGCAGTATTAAAGCAGCAGAAAATCCCGAAAAAATATACCAAAATAACGCTAGTATGTATTGTGTGACCGACCGCACAAGAGAAAACAATAAATAGCCGGCACTGCTGAGTGCCTCCATTGTTATTGTTATTGTTGTTTGTTGGCTGGCAAATTAGACCACTTTAGGTGGCTGTAAAAAAGAAAACGATAAAAATAAAAAAACAAGCCAAGCTAATCAGACAGAAACAGAGAAATCTTATCGTACAATCCCAATCAGTAAGTAAGTGAGTAGCAACAGGAAAACAGCACAAACGATGCCGCAATACGTGCCAATAACGGGCTTCAAGCAACTGGAGGATACACTGAAGGTGCACGCGAAGAGCAACTGCCTCATCTATATGTATTTCTTTGGCGAGAAGGACAGCAAGGGTCGTAGCTGGTGTCCCGACTGTGTGGCAGGTGAGTGTCCCTAAAATGAATACGAATTGTATTTCAAATAAATGCATTTGCATTTTCCCCCATCGCCAGTTGAGGATCTGGTGGAGACGGCATTCCGTGAATATTCGCATCCAAATGCGCTGATCTATACTGTAAACGTCGGCGATCGCGACGCCTGGAAGGACAAATCGCCGGCCAACAAATTTCGCCAGCCGCCGTTCAATCTGACCGTTATACCGGCACTGTTGCGCTGGAACAACTCGGAGCGTTTGGATGGCGATCAGCTGCTGAAGCCCGAACTGCTGAAGCTCTTCTTCGACGAGGCAAAGTCGCAAAGCGCCACCGACAATACAATTCCATGCAAATAATAATAGTGAATAAGCCGCATAACTGTATTTGACCGCTAGCCAGCAAAGGTTGGCGTTCCTGTAGTTGTGTGCGTGTCTGTGTGTGCGAATGCATGTGCGTGCGCGTGTGCGTGTGCCTGTGTGCGTGTGCATGAAAATAGAGAGAGAGAGAGAGAGCGAGCGAGCGAGCGCAATAAATACGCTGTTGAGTGCAACTCAATGGCCATAGCTAAACTCAACTCGAATTCAACTCAACTTGAACTCAACTCAATTCGAATGAGATCTCACTCAATTGTTGGGGGCTCGCTTAAAAGCGAGCAGCAGCCGCGGCAGCAGACAACGCTAGCAGCCGCAACCTGGCCGCCATCGTCGACATCGTCGGCGTTTTATTAGCACGCACGTCGTCGGGCAGGACGAATCGTATGGCGCGTCGTCAGCAGCAACAGCAGCAGCAGCAACGACAGCAACAGCAGCAGCAACAATAGCAGCGGCATCGGCAGCGGCAGCGGCAGTGCCGACAGCGACAACGGTAAACATTGAATCGCTTGCTGTGCGTTCTCGTTGCTCGGTTTGGGTTTCAGTTACGGTTTCGGTTCCACTTCCATTCCGTTTCGTATTGTAAGTGACGCGTCGTCGTACTGTTTACATGCTTACCGTTATTATCGCAGCGTTGTTGTGGAACGTGCGTGTGTTCGCGCTTCTACCACAAACAAATAATGTGCATAAAAACAAGCAACAGCCATTAAATATTAGCCAAATCAAATGTAGGTAACAAGGCAACAAACACGCACACACACACACACACACACACACACAGAGACAAACTGAGCAATGGGGGCAGACAGAGAGTTAAGCTCTTGTGGTTTGCTGCAGCAAACCCTTTAAACCCTTTTAGCCCGCAGTCCAGAATGGAGGCAGGAGGCGGGGTGCGTTGCCTGGACTAACTGTTGCGCCAGTTCCTTTTGCTCTATTCGGTTAGTTAGCCAAGATTCTTAGAGACTCTTTGGACTCATTTGGATTATTTACATTCCATGCTAATTAACAAGATTCGTTCATTTGACAGCGTGGTGCTAATAAAAGTCTGCACGTTGTCAAAAAAAAAAAAAACTCCATATCTATAGAGAATATCTAAGCATAAGTTCAATGAAATTAAATCAACAAATAAAGCTAAGCGATCGGTTGACTTTTGGAAGTTGCCCTTGAGCGAGCGGAAAATGAGCCACGAAACTCTAGATAACTCTTGTTCTTAACTAAGTTTACCTAGATCATTTGCACAGCATATCTATGTATGTATATGTATGTATGTAATTATTGGATAAACACATCAAAATTTGACAAGTCTGATGAAAGTGAATGCAAAAGTGAGAAATTTCAAGCGACTTGAGCTTATAGCAAAGTAAAACCGGAAGGTATGAGTAAACCCAAAGTTTGCATGAGTACAACTGGGTCTCATTAGTAAAGCACAAATTTATTTTCAGATTACAGTGCTTTCAAAACTTCATATGGATATTATTTACTCTGAATTCCACTTTTTATTTAACTCATGAAATATAAATTTATGAAGTGAGCACTTAGAGTTCACATTGACTTGAAGTCTCTAAATAATGCCGAAATTTCAGCTATCCGAAAATTTTTTACTTGGGTAAAAAATATGTATATGTAAATCCTGAAATGACATTTTCTTCATAGAAACCTTGTTCAGGGTATAAAAATCAGAATAGGCTTTATGAATATAGGAAAAGTAATTTTTTCAGTAATGAATATGGAGTAATGCATAATGCGTAATGAATAACGAATAATGAGTAATGAATAATGAGAAATAAATAATGAGTAATGAATAATGAGTAATGAGTGAAGAGTAATGAGTGAAGAGTAATGAGAAATAAGTAATGAGCATAAGAAAAGTAATTTTTTCAGTAATGAATATGGAGTAATGCATAATGCGTAATGAATAATGAGTAATGAATAATGGGTAATGAGTGAAGAGTAATGAGTAGTCAGTAATGCGTAATGAATAATGAGTTATGAGCAATGGGTAATGAGCTATGAGCAATGAGTAATGAATAATGGGTAATGAGTGAAGAGTAATGAGTAGTCAGTAATGCGTAATGAATAATGAGTAATGCGTAATGAATAATGAGTTATGAGCAATGAGTAATGAATAATGGGTAATGAGTGAAAAGTAATGAGTAATCAGTAGTGCGTAATGAATGATGAGTAATGCCTAATGATTAATGAGAAATAAGTAATGAGTAATGAGCTATGAGCAATGAGTAATGAATAATGGGTAACGAGTGAAGAGTAATGAATAATAAATAGTGCGTAATGAATAATGAGTAATCAGTAATACGTGATGAATAGTGAGTAATATATTATGAGTAATGAATAATGAGAAATAAGTAATGAATAATATATTATGAGTAATGAATAATGAGCAATAGGTAATGAATAATAAATATAGTTAATTAATAATGAGCAATAAATAATATTCATTAGTGTAGTCAAGAACTAATTTAAGAAAAACTCTTGCAATGATCTGTAATGATCCCTATAATAATTATTCCAAATAATATTATTATTAAGAATAATATTATCCCAAATTATATTACGCCATAGCATATTGCTCCATTTCCATAGCGCATTGCTGGGTATCTTTAGTTCATCATTTGTGCGTATTGAGTAATGGTACTACTTAATGCTCCGATAAGTTTTCTAATATCTTTTGATGTAACTTTCATGTAGAGCGCTCGCTCGGCTCTCGTCTCACCTTGCCATATTCTTGGCCAACAATTTTGCACGGCCCACACACACACACACACTCAGACATACACAGATTTGGATCCGTTAATAGTTGGACTCGCTGTCAACATTGCTTTCGCATTCCAATTTCTAGCCCCTGACATCTTTTTGGCGCATTTCAAAGATTCTAATATCGAAAATAAATACATATATATGTATATGTAGATATATATATGAATATATTTATATATATATATATATATATATATATATATATATGTATATCTGATGTCCATTCGCTGGCAATTTCTTAAGTTGTTGTTGCCTTCAATTTATTTATTAATTTATTTTCTCGCATTCGTTTGTCAATTAAAAACGAAAAATTCTTAATGATCCCCACGTAATCGTAGTCCCCATGTCCGATGAGATGGACTTTGATGGAAATTGGGCTGGTTCGCTTTGCTTTCGTTTTCGTTTTCGTTTTCAGCTGCGATTGGGCCTGGGGGTGGCTTGACTTTGGCTCTGCGGTGGTCGTCAGGGTGGGGGCGGGGCGGTGCACAGTGGGGCGAATGGCTGCCAAAAGCAGCGAAATGTCGTTAAAGAAGCTAATAAAAATCTACAACAAAAATTTTGCGGAATAAATTAAATTAAAGATTTCAAAAATAGCGCAAACAACACTTGTGCTTTATACAGATGGGTTACTTATAACACACACACACACACACACACACACACACATGTATATGTTTGTTTGGTTATACATAGATGGCAATGATTATATGGATGCATAGATAGATTTGAGTGCCTCATATTGAATTTGCCATGATCGTTTCAATGGCTCAACCTGTGCTTGTTGTTGTTGCTATACCCTAAACCCATTGAAAGTGTGCAAATCCGGGCATATTGGTTGTGTGATCATGCATGTGACAGCCATGGCATACCCTATAAGGGGCATATAGGCTTGATCAGTGAGAACAGCTGAGTCGTACGTCCTTTAGTATGGCTGTTCGTCTGTGTCGATCTCAGAAAGTATGGCAGCTGGAAGCTTGAATTTTTTACCCGTGTATAGCACATGGAGATCGAGTTTGTTTGAAAAATTTCGATAATTATTTTGGTTTCTATATTTTGCAGTAAAAACTGTTTCGAAAGTCTGTTATTAAATTATATCTTCTACATCTTGAGTGCTAGAGTCTCTAAATTTTAGAGTAAAAACCCTTTCGATAGTCAGTTATTAAATTATATCTTCTACATCTTGAGTGCTAGAGTCTCTAAATTTTGCATATTGATTTACGTGTATTTTATACATTTTCGATTTTTTTTTTAAGTCTTTTGTATATTGGCCCCAAGTCCAACCTCTATCCATGTATCTATCTATATTCAAAATGTATCTTACGAGTCTTGGCAAGCTGAGACATCTGAATATCATTATCAAATTCTGAAATTTTGATTACGAATGTCTATCTACCAGAGAAGCTTTGGAAGAAACATACCTGCCTATAAGATACCCCAAATTGCAGTCGCATTGCGTCTGTGTGTGTGTGTGTGTGTTGGTTCTTGTATTGTTCGTTGGGTTTAGGGGGTATCTCATAGTCGATCAGTCTTGACTAGAGCATGCTTACTTGTTGTTGTTTTAGTTGTTGTGTTAAATCGCTCAACGCGTTGTTGATTAGCATCACAAACACACACACACACACAGAGAGAAAACTGTCTGCGATTTATAGTGTCATCCAAAATCATAATTTATTAATAATTTCTACACACACACACACGCACACATACACAGTGGCACTCAGGTGTGGGTGTATGTATATAAGTATATATATTTTTATTTATTTATATTTATGTATGTATGTATATATCTATGTACATACATACATATGTATATTCTAGCTGCGCGCTTTCTGTATATTTCTACACATTTCTCACTCATTTTTTATAATTTAATTGACGCATTTAGTTCAACAACAACAACAACAACAGCAAGCAGAGCATATTTAATGCATATATCAACAAAAATATGCCCCACATGTGTCTGCTCCACTCAGCCGCTGCCCCTTCCCCCGCTTCGCTCCCTGCTCCATCTCCATCATAGCGACAAATTCCATTGCAAATCAAAGATTCGCGAAACTCAGCGAAACTCTTTAAATTGTGCAGCAGCTGTTCGAGCTGCGATAAAGAAAACCAAAAACCGAAAACTGAAAACTGAAAACGGAAAGCTGAAACAATATTATTTCAGAATGAGGGGAATGAGTGAGAGTGAGAGGCGCAGTGCATTGGGTTGTCTGTCTCGCTCTTGCATTACTTTGAAATGTAATTGGAATTTCTTCTGCCCCTCGCTCCCTCTCTATGTACAGTCGATTAATTATCTCTCTCTCTATCTCTCTATCTCTCTCTCTCTCTCTCTCTCTCTATCTTTCTCTGTTTCTAGCGCTGCTCGTCTCATTCCCTTTTGCTCTCTTACTTTCTCATGCTCTCCTTAGTCGTCTTTACGTTGTCTCTTCTCTCTCTCTCTCTCTCTCTCTCTCTCATTTGTAGCATTCTGCTTTAGCATTTTTGTGTTGCATTCTGATCGGTCTCTCCCTCACTTTCTAAGAAATGTTCTTTCTCCTAAGCTTTTGTGTCCTTTTCTTTCTTGCTAATATTTTCTCTCTCCTGTTTTCCCACATCTCACTTTCTTCATTTCTTTCTCACTATCGGTCTCCCTCTCTCTCTTTCTCTGTCTCTCTCTCTTTCACTATCGGGCTCTCTCATTCTCTCTCTCTCTATCTCTCTCTCTAACACTATCGCTCTCTCACTCACCCCCTCGGTCTCTTTCACTCCTTCAGTCTCGCTCTCTCTCTCTCTCTCTCTCTCTCTCTCCTTCTCTCTCGTTTTGCCTCTCCCAGTTTCTCTCAATCTCAATCTCTAACTATCTCTCTCCCTCTCCCATAGACAATACCCAATACTCGATTAGTCAATAATCGATTGCCAATAATCGATACTATAGTCAACAAAGTCAACTAATATTAGTCCAAAGTCGATAGTTGATAGTAGCTAATCATCTTTATAGTCAATAACGATCGATAATCGATAGTTATTTGCCGCTAAGCGATTACCAATATTGAATCAATCGTTCGATCACACCATGCCAACTATCGACAGTCGATAGTTGCTTGTGGGTGGCCAATATTTGTGATATTGGCCACTGGGGCAGTTTGACAACTCTTATCACATCTCTCACTCTCTCCACTAGCCGGGGGGACGACCATCACGTTATCGGAGCCGCAAAACTTTGCGCTGTTTGGCTGCCGCTCTCTGATAAGACTCCAACCAGACGCACCGACAAATGCCGACAGCAACAGCAACAGCAACAGCAACAACAACAATAAAAGCCAAACAAACAAATGAAGTCGACGTCGACGTCGACGCTCACGTTGCTGTCGCTAATGACGACACAGGCGGACGCTGGCGCCCATTTCGCCAAATAGCGCACAGAGCGAAAATCGTTAACGGGAAAGGCAATAGCAGCGCGCAGAGCGCTAGTGGCAGCGCAGCAGCAGCATACATATGTCGACGTTATCGCAGTTATAGTTCGCAGTTGAGTTGCGACGGCGACGCAGTTGTCTTCCCTTCCACATTGCGATTGGATCGACCAGCAACGGGCGGAGCGGGCGAAACGGGCGAAACGGTTCGGTTCGTGCGGTTTGTTTGTTTTTGTTTGATTTTAGTGCTGATGGCTGTCGACGTCAGAGCTGTGATTGCTGTTGCTGCTATTGTTGTTGTTGTTGTTGTTGTTGCTGTGACAACGTCGCAGTCGCTTCACTTTAATTGTAATTATAATAGTAACAAACAATAACAACAACAACAACAGCAGCAACAACAACAACATTTGGCAAGCATCGATCAATTTCGTTTTGCCTATTCCATAAAGAATGTTGATGATCGTTGCGTGCCGTTGCCTAAAAGGCAGCACACACTCATTCACACACACACACATATACATACATAGACATACAAATGCACTCAATATCAGAGCGTGATCAAGCAACAACGCGAGCAACAGATTGATCGCAGCCGAGCGCGGCGGCATCTGCGCAGCGCCCAGCAACAAGGGCGAAATAGTGGGAGGGAATAAAAATGGAAAGAGAGAGAGGATGAGAGAGAGGGAGATAGTGAGAGAGAGAGTGGGAGTGCAGGTAGGCAGCGAATGAGCGGGCATGCGAGAGCAAGATTGCAGCTCCAATAACATGATTATTTGAATGTAATTTAGTAGGGTATCTCAATTGTATCAAACATTTCAATTGCAAGCGTATGCCCTACACTTGATAGAGCGGGTATATTAGTTATTTGTAAATGATATTCAAGATGCAATAAATTTATATATTATATATTATATATTATTTATTATTATGCAATGGAAATTGGGAATAAAATAGTTTTTATAAATATATAAAATTGCATAAAAAATTTTTATACATACATTTGTATATATTTACCGTTCATAAGCAGTAGAAGCAATTGAAAAACATGTTAATATTTGTATAAACTACAATGTATACACACGTACATATACATCTATTTATATAAATATATTTATTTACTATTTATTTGTACATAAAAATTGTATGTTAAACTAGACAAGTTTCCTGTTACTTTTAGTGACAAACCTAATCCAAATAAATGTAATATTCACTCATAATCATAAAAAAAGTCTTTGTTAATTTACTGAATACTTTTTCAAAGCAACACTCAATTGAATATCTCATAGAAATACTCAAATTCCCTGGAATTGTTGTCTAATTTTTTATTTTTAGATCCTCTTTTATACCAAATATTAAACTCAAATGAAATTGTCACAGCTTTAAGAAATGTCAAACTTGTTACTAAGTAAAAGTCAAATACTCAAATGAAATTCTCATATCGCCAAGCACACTTAAAAGCGTAAACAGAAAATACATGGCTCATGTTCTGGAATTCTCTAGAATTTCTGCAAAACTTTTAATTACTTCTCTGTGCAAAATTTAACTCTCATATCAAATAAATGCACTACATTTTTATTTTACATTAATTTATTCGATTCTTTGTTATTATTACAAAGTATTCTGAGTTGTAAATTAGAATAGCATGCAAAGGCATATATCTATACATACATATGTATCCACCATACTCCCGCCTGCAGCGCATTTAGCAGTCAACCGAACTGAACACGAATTTGCATTCTGTAATGCAAGCGAACCGTTGATCATTCATTGCGATGCGATGCGACGTCGACGTCGCGACGCTGACGCTCAACGCTCAGTGCTTGTCTGCGTATTTCCCGCCATTGCATTGCGCTCGGTTCGGTTCGGAACAGTTCGGTTCGGTTCGTTTCTGTTTTTCATTTCAATTTTATTATTTTGCGTGTGTGATTAAAATCGTGTTCGTGTGTGTGTGTGTGTGTGCCCAGCACATGTTCACAAAAAGAATATACATTCACACACACACACACACAAATTTTTCTAAATGTAGTTGTACATGCTGTGTCTGCCTGTGATTCTGATTCAGTTGTCTCAATGGGTTTTCTATTTCCAATTCAGTTTCCAATTCGTGCGGCCCGGACCAGACCTGACCAGAGAGACCACACCAGTGGCTGATTCAGTTCAATTTGCCGCCGCGTTACGCTTCAGCGCTGCTACGGCCACCAGTGATCGGTTGATCAGTGTGCTAGCTGCGCCTCCAGCCTCCGTCTGTCCTAGCTTAATCAATCCCCCAACTGTCCCGCCGCTCATGACCGCTTCAAGCTATAGAAATATTAGAGAAGCGCGCGCGATCGTTGATTGATTTTGATTGCGATTAACGATTTTCAGTCAAACTATCGCCCATGTGTATGTGCGTGCGTGCGTGCGTATGTGTGTGTGTGTGTGGCCTAGTCAGTGGCTGATAAGAGCGCATAAATTACGCTAAGTGAACGTTGATTGAAAAAAAAATATTGATATACATATATGTATATTTAATATACATATGTATATTTATGTTGTAATTTTTTACACTTTTTTTTACTGTGTGCGTGATTAAACAAAAAATAAATAAAACATAAAAATACAAATACAAAATATAAAGAAGAGAAACGTAAAAAAGTTATCAGAAATCAATGCGATAAGCGGTTAAAGCGGTAACCGCCGCAGCAACAGCAACAGCAGCGGCAACAGCAGCAGCAGTAGCAGCAGCAGCAGCAGCAGTAGCTGATAAACAACGGTCGAGGTGAGTTAATGCTTTGAGTTGAACTCAATCGAGTTGAGTTGAGTTATTCTCGGCATTGAGTTGAGTTTGAGTTGAGTTTGGTGAGGCCTGCGCCTGCGCCAGCTAACGGTATGTTGATGACGTCGCCGCTTAGCCAAGCTGGGCAGGCAAAAGCGCAAAGAGAACAAATTGAGCGCAGCAACAACTACAACTACAATGAAAACAACAGTTAAAGCCGCAGCCACAGAGCGCTACACACAGTTACAGCTCCAGTTACAGCAGCACACAGCAGCAGCAGCACCACCACCACCACCAGCAGCAGCGGCGTCGGCTGACAAAATAAACAACAAAACGAAACGTCTTACAGCGCCAGCAGCGCCCCAGCACCAGCGCCAAGCAGCGACATCGACATCGACTGCGACAGCGACAGAGGCAGCGGCTTCAAAGCATCCGCTCTGAAAATCAGTGCAGGCAACCGCAGCGTCGTCCTAGGCCATGTGCGGCTAACGTTGTTTTGTTGCCTTGGCTGCAGAAAAAGTTTAAAAACAAAAATTCAGCACAAATTCAAAAATCAAAAAAATATCAAATATATCCACAATAAAAGCATTTAAGCAAATGCTGCTCAACGGACAGTTGTTGCTCTAGTTTTTTTTTTTTCAGTGTTTTGCATATATTTGTTGTTTTTTTTTTTCTGTTATTTTTTGTTGTTGTTCTTCTCGTGTGCGTGTGCAAGAAAGAAAGAAAATAGAAAACGCTGTTTTAAATTACGAGCGGGCGAAATTATGAAATGCTAATAAAATACAAATGCGAAAAGCTGCAAATAATAATTATTAACGTTTCAAAAGAAAAAATTAAAAATAAATGAAAATTTAAAAAAAAATTCAAAAAATATATATAAGCGTATATATTTGAATAAAAAGCAGTGTGCAAAAAATTTAACAACAACAACAACCGAATTTGTTGCTGATGAGCATAATGAAGCAGCTGATGTTGCTGATTATCATGACGACGATGCAGTGCAGCAGCAACAACGACATCAACAAACAGCAACAAAGCTAAGAGCGGCTCCTTATTGCAAAAGGTAAGTGACCTCCTTGTATACAGAGTTACACCGTTGCCTTTACCGTTACACGATTACACCGTTACACCATTATACCAAATATAACAACAACAATATCACCTCCTCGATGCCGAAAACAACAGCGTGGCAGCTATTAACGGTTTCGAGCTACACTCTCGTCTTCTATTTTGTTGTTCTTGCTCTTCTTTTTTCGCCACTCGAGCGGCAAACAACAACAATTCCATTGCATACGCACAGGGGCCGGCAGCTGCTGTCCATTGAGCAACAACTACAACAGCAGCTAAATACGAATTACAGCAAGCAAACGCAGTAAAAACAAAAAAAAAAACGAAAAAAAAAAAACTGTCGGCAAACATTTTATTGAATTTTATTGTTGTTGCTGCTGTCGCTGCTGCCGCCTGGCAATGCAAGTTATGCGCCTGCGTTGAGCAGAAATATGTTTGCCTAAAGCAAAGAGAGAGCGAGAGAGCGCTGGCCTGCGAGAGGGCGTGCAAGCGAGCGTTGAGTCCAGTCTTGAGAATACACTAAGGCGCAGTTACAGTGGTGAAAAAAATATTGTACCTCATATATTTCTAGCAATCGATATTCAAGAACGCAAGACTTCCAGAAAATAGAATTTTAATTCGAGTATATATCTAAATTCATGATAAAAATATTTAAACTGGATATAAATTCTAAATTCTATAGTCGAAATTGTTTTAAAATAGAAAATCTCGCAATAATATTATATATACATATGTATATCTATATGTGATATTTAAATTCACGACATCCAGTCTATTTTCTAAATCATATCTGCAATAAGTTGATTATTTAAAGAAAAAATTTAAATATAGAAAAGTGTTATATGCAGTAGGAAATATATAAAATATATAGAAAAAGTATATATGTCTATAAATCGTAATTATTTGTATATTATTAATTTTATAAATAATTTCTAGTGTTACATTTTTGTTGACTTCTTTGTTGCAGTTTTTTCCTTGGCTCTATTTTACAGCTCAAAAATTTACTTGAATCTTAATATATTTTTCCCGCAGTAGAACAGTATTGTATTCAGTTGTAGTTATACATATATAATTTTATTTATAAAAATATATACACTTATTAATTTATCACTTTCCCACTGCAACTTACAAATAAAATAGTTCACACTTTATTTCACCATGTTTTATTGCTGTTTGAGGTCACTGTCACTGGTAGGAAGTAGGGACTAGCACAAACACAGTTATTACTTGCGTTACACTCTCAGCTAGCACGTGAGCCTAAGCAGCTGTAACTGTTCAGTACTCACTCAGCGGCATTTACGCTCTCGCTCTTCCTCTCTCAGTTTTTGTTCTCTGCTCGCTTCTCTTGAGTTGAGCTCATAGTTTGAGCAACTGTTTCTGAATTGAGCGCATTTCGTGCAGACTTTTAACCGCGGCTGCTGAGAGCAAGGCTCAGCCTGTTACATGTCAAGCCACCCACTTTTTACACACACACACACACGTTAGCGTACACATAAGCAGCCCGGCATCTTTTCCTGTGCGCGTCTTCGTTTCTTTATATTTTTTTCTCGTTTTTTTTTTTTTTTTTGTTCGCTTACTTTATGGCCGCGTTTTACGATGCCTTTGCCAGTCATTGTCGTTTTGCTTTCCACTTTCGTTCTTTTCGGCTTGGCTTGGTTTAGCTTTCCTTTCGCCTTTTTTATGCCGCTCTGTGTATTTGTTGCCTTTCGCCGAAAACATGCTGTTGTTGTTGTTGTTGTTGCTGCTGTTGTTCTTCGGCAGTTTTGTCTTGAGCAATAACACACGGTCGGTCCTCCATTCTCCCTCCCACCATCCGCGCCACCCAACAACAGATATTATCCGCCCCACTAATAACAATCGCATATAAAGCGCAGCAACAACAACAAATTGCCGCCATTAATTGTAATCAACTGCGTTACCTGACGACAAACATGTTTCTGCATGTCGGCTGCGTGCTCTTCTTCTCTTTCTACTTCTACATACTTCTTCTCTTGGTACTAACAATATTTGTTCTGATTACATTTGATTGCAACTAGTTGTAGCCGTAGCAGTACTTAGCCATAATTGAGATGGAATGTCTTCAGACAAAACTCAATTATGGAAACTATCAAAATAATTGTTTTTGCTGTTACTGCTATAATAATGCGTGCAGCAAACTTTATCAAAATAATAGTTAAATTCACTTGGAAGGATGGTCAATGGGAGAAATCTTTGAATTGTATTCAATTCTATAGATACAAGGGGGAATCATGATGATATATGTACATACTTACATATGTAGCTAACATTACACCTTAACTTTCACTCCCCAATCTTAACTACTCTATTAGCAACTTCTTCTGCTGCATGTCAGCTAGATTTATACCTTTGTTTCAGCCTCTTTCATTGCAATTTATGAGTTTTTCCCTTTCTTTTTTTTTTTTGAGTTTCGTAAATGAACGTAACGCGGAAACAGAGAAGTTTTAACTTACAGCCATGGCAGGGAAACTCATGAGAACTCATGAGCGAAACAAGCAGAGCGAGTGAGAGAAAGAGAGAGAGAGATGGCGAGAGAGAGGTGTTCTTTTACTGTTTTCTTACTAAATACATTGTTCCTAAGCGAAGGAGGAGTATATTGGTTTGAGCTTTTCGTAAAATAGGCCCATTTACTATAATATAATACTGATATAATGTCACATCAGTTTCAGCTAAGTTTATCCATAGATCAATATGTCCAAAAATTCATATCTTTTGATGAACTCTTATAATAGCTTGACCCAAAGCTTTATTTTAGCATAGTTGAGCTTTAATCTAAAATAAGTATATAATTCGATGAATCGATAAATGAATATCTATTTCAGAATTGTTTTGCTAGCTTTATTCTACCCTTTATCGGTTCTGATCGAGTTTAAGATGTTCGTATTTTGAAAGATAGAGTAAAAAAAGCCGTTAAAGGAGAGTTATCGATTTATCGATATACAGATAAACTTAAGTGAGAGATTAATTACATAATTTTAGTCAAAATATCTCAAGTTATGTAAATAACGTCTCACTTAAGTTTACCTATATATCGATAGTCGATTAATCGATACGTTTTCTTTAACTTAAAGAGACTGCAATCGTTTATATGTAATTTTCCTATGATCAAACAGGTTAAAGTTCTTTTATTTTGATGTTCAGCAAAGTCTATCTATAAGCCGATAAACAACTAAATCGATAAATCTCTGTAAAGCGCTTGCTTAACGCTTTTGGGCCTCCATTTCGAACGAGTATTGTGTCATCGTTTATGCCCATTTGCAATACATTTACTTTTCCTTATTTCACTTTTTTTGTTCCACTTTGCCACTTCATCTGCTTCTTCTGCTTCTTCTTCTTTCTCTTCTTCTTTTCTGTTTGTTTCAACAAAGTTATTATTGCTTTAATTTCGTGAGTCAGTTGAGTTGAATGCGTGGCAAAGTTTGTTTTTAGGGGTCGTCGTGATTTGTCCTCTCCCATTGCCTGCAACTCCTCCTCTCTCTCTCTCTCTCTCTCTCTCTCTCTCTCTCTCACTCTATATTTTTTACACATTTATTTCATTATTTTCTTCGTCTTGTTTCTGTTGCTTTTGCCGCCTGCTTTTTGTTCTGTTGCCTTAAATTAAAAAGTTGTTGCGCGTTGTTTGGCACCGGAAAAGTTGCCGTTTTGCATTAGAGAGTGCCAAGGCGAGCAGCGACAACAAACGTTGACAACAGCAACAACAGCAGCAGCAGCAGCAACAACAACAACAACAACAACATATGTGTGCTGGCAAATCTGTGAAATACTCGATTTTTACGCCTCTGCTCGACTATCTCACTCTCTCTCTCTCTCTCTCTCTCTCTCTCTTTCTCGCTCTCTCTCCCACCCTTCTGCTCTCACCCTGTCTGTTTTAGTTAGTTGGTTGTTGTTGTTGTTGCTGTTGCTGTTGCCCCCTTCAAGTTTAATATGTTCCCCAAGGGCCTCATTAGTGGCGCCCCCTGCCAGCCAGTAGCGGCAGCTCCAGCTGCCACCTAATATAAAACATTTGCTTTGCACTATTTGGTTGCGTTGCTTCGTTGGCCTGGTTTTCTGTTACCAAAAAAAAAGAGAGGCAAAAAAAAAGAAGAAGAAAAAAATTTGGTATTACGGTTTCATCCAAAACTTTAAGTGTTGGGTCTAATGAGCATTATTATTATTATTATTATTATTATTATGATCATTGCTACTATTATTATGCTGAGCAAATCTTGTCAACATTTGTTTAGCAAATTGTGTGCTAATTGTAGGCAAATGCAATTTATTAAAGTATTTTTTTTTTTTTCTAGCAAAAGATTTATGTACTTTAATATAATTTTTATTTTATTTTATTAATTAAAATGCACAACAAATCATCAGCTAGAATTGTTAGAAGAAGCAGCAGATAATTGTAAATTGTGATAAGGTATTCAGAATCTGGGCTTTAACACGTTTTGCCATCACGTCTCGTGTTGCGACAAAAGACAAACAACAACAATAACAACAAAAACAACAACAACAACGACAACAACGACGACGACGTAAAGTCAAAGTTTGCGAGTGGCCTAAAGTAATATTAATGGGCATGGCAGTTCATTGTTTAAATTACCGCCCCCTTTATGCGTAGCATAAACACAGAGCCACACGCGTACTGCTCTATCTGCCCCAGCCTTGCCGCGCCCTCAAACCTTAGCCAGCCTCGCCCACAGCCCACAGCCCACAGCCCACAGCCCCACATTGCCTGAGTGTTGGTTGTCTTGGCTTATTAGGTTGAGAATGCCGGACAGCCTATACAAACATCAACAGCCAACAGGCAACAGTCGCAGCCAGCAGCAGCAGCAGCAGCAACGAGCAACAACCAACAACAACAAACAACAACAACAACAGCAGCAACAACAACAATTATAAGCCGACTGAATGGAGCAGCACTCAGCAATTATTTGCATACAGGCGTGCAAGACAGAGACAACACATACACACACACACACACACACACACACAGAGTGTATGTATGTGTGTGTGTGTGAAAAACGCGTGAAAATTTTGAAAATGCCTTGCCCATCCTCAAATGGCAACAACTTAAAGCGCCAAAGTCAAGTAAAGCCAAAGCTTAGCATACCCTGTAAATTTTTATGAAATTCATAAAAAAATAATGTTGAATTAAATAAATATAGAAAAATATAAAATTTTCAGCATTTCCTAATATTTATATATGTTCTCCCTGAACAACTGAAGATTAGCAATCTATAAGAGTTGTTTTTCTCAGTGTAAGTCCTCTATATAGAGACTCTCTATTGAAATATTTTATATAAAACTATTTTGTGGGACAATTATAGATATAGATAGGAAAGGAAATGGATATGTAGTCTTACTAGATTTTTAGATTTATAAATCTTTCAGGAATACTAAGTACATATGCAAAAAAAAAAAAAAATAATAATAATAATAATAATAAAAAAAAAAATAATAAAAAAATAATAATAATAATAATATTTTTTTTTTTAGCTATATCTATAATTTCTTTTTTTTTTTTTTTTTTTGTAGCTATATTTATAAATTGCCTATATATTTTATACAATTGTTTTTTTTTTTTTTTTTTTTTTGATAGCTTATTATTTATATTATATATTTTACTATATTTATATAATTTCTTAAATTAACGATAGAGGAACATGTGAATTTGGATAATGTAAAGGCAACTTACAGATCAAATATCTATATTAGCAAAGAATTCAGCTAAACTAAGATCGAAAGAAAATTCTTCTACTTCTACATATACTATAAAGCTTTAAGTCTTAAGTCCTTATATTATGTTTTACATGATTACATAGATCTTTGGTATATTCAAGTTTGATGAATTATAAATACAACCTATAGATATGACTCTTCAATGGTATTATCACCACTGCAGAAAAGTTTAATTTTTGGGAAAATAAAAGAAACTTATACATAATTATGATATAAATAAATATCTATGAGCTGTACTTGCCAACTTTTCTTCATAGCGATTCTGGAACCTCTTAACTTTTTCTGAATGCTTCTCAAATTGCTGCCGTCTTAACGCAGTCTATTGAGCCATGAGTTGAAGGCGTCAAATTCCAGTTAACAATTTCATATTATGAAAGTCAAGAAAAGAAAAGTTTTTTTTTTTTTTTTTTTTTTTTTTTGCAAAGTTTCGTGTTGAGCTACCAAAAAGTTGTTCGCATTGTAACTGTTACAGGGTATTAAAGTCGTGTCAAGAAGCAGCAGAAGCTGCTTATTATTATTATGGAAACGTAGTCGTATATACGAGCGCCACACACAAATCAAGCGAAGGACACACACACACACAGGGACAGGGTGGTGGTACAGGGTGTTCATTGTTGTTGTTGTTGTTTTGTAAGTTCTTAGCGCCACGCCGACCACAGTCGCTGGCCAGAAGTCGCTGCCTGGCTGCTATTTGTCCAGGCTTGGGCTGGCATTTAAAGTGATTTAATGTTTGGCTTTTGCTTGCCGAATTGATGGCGTTGGTGGGCGTGGAGGGCGGTTGTGGGCGTGGGGAGGGGGGGGGCGTATGGTGTTGGTATGCCAAAAATTTGTGCTTATATATGCTGCGCAAATTCAGCATAAATCTATAGACAAACAAAACTTGCATAAGCTGAGCAAGCGCAACAGAGACAGATTGAAGCAAGAGGTGAGAGAGAGAGAGAGAGAGAGACAGAGTGTAGCTCTTTGTGCAATGGAGGATGCGAAATTTATGCTACAGGTGTTGCCGCCCAGCTGCTGGCATCACAGCCAGCGTTGCCAGTTGGCCGCAATTTAATGCGCTTATGGCCATATAACTTAATTCCAGCAGTTGCCAACTGGATTGCACATGGCATATACGGCGTATGCGTATCAATTAGCAGACCGTACATCAGCGTGATCAGCGAATGATAGCTCCACATCCAGAGAGAGGGAGCGAGAGAGAGGGGGGGGGGAACAATTGGGCCATGGCTCACATTTATTGTTAACTATTTGGGCGTAAAGCAAACTTTTACCTTTACTTTTGGCCAAAAGTTTTGCGCCTCGACTGGGCTAATTGGTTGGCGCTGTGGGTCAGGCAGACGTTCGCCGCAATTGCCAACAGGCTCAACAGTTAGATTGCCGAAAACTTTGATTGATTACATGCCGTCGGCAAATACACACATACATATGTAGGTATGTGTGTGTGTGTATGTGTGTGGCCAACAAGTATCGATAGCTGTGTGCAAAGCTTTTCACTTACACTTGGCTTAATAATATTTTAATGGCTTTCGCATTAGCACAGCCATCGTTCACACTAATTAAGCTGTGCTTGGCACGTTGACAGCATCTAGGGATATATTATTTAACAGCTGTTAATTAACATAATTTAAATAACATGTCAAATGGAAAGCCAACGACATGCTTAACCTGAACTGTGTCTGTGTGTGTGTGTGTGTGTGTGTGTGCATTAAGACTTTAAGCATCATCGATTTATATTCGAAAGTAATTTATTTTAAAATCGATGAATATCGATTGCAATCAATTTGAGGCGATTATGCGAGAGTACTGGGAAGTATATCTGTATGAATATGTATCTGTATAGGTGAGTGTGTGAGTGTATGAATGTGTGAATGAGGGAATGAATAAATGAATGTATGAAATTGTGAAGGTATGAATGTATGAATATATGAATAAATGAATGTATGAATGTGTGAAGGTATGAATGCATATATGTATATGAATAAATGAATGTATGAATGTGTGAAGGTATGAATGTATGTTTGAGTGTATGAATGTATGAGTGTGTGAGTGTATACATGTGTGAATGAATATATGAATAAATGAATGTATGAATATGTGAAGGTGTGAATGTATAATATGAATATGTGAATATGTATGAATGCATGTTTGAGTGCATGAATGTATGAGTGTGTGAGTGTATGAATCGGTGAATGAATAAATGAATGAATGAAGGTATGTATATATGAATAAATGAATGTATGAATGTATGTTTGAGTACTTGAATGTATGAGTGTATGAATGAGTGAATGAATGAATGCCTGTATGAATTTATGTATATGAGTTTAAACACATATACGCATAAATATAAATTACAAATGTAATATAGACGCTCTTCTATACGATTCTCAATGATACAAATAAGCGAATTGTTGTGCTGTCACAAAAAAAGTTTTCTTTATTCCTCTCAATTCTCAAATTCCCTTGCTGCCTGCCCCACTTCACCACTTCGTATACACATGTTCAGCTGCAAGTGTTTTGGCAAACATTTTGCTGTTCCTCGACGTCTTTTTTTTTTTTTTTTAGGGCTATTCATATTCAAATGCTCTCGAATTTCATTCAATTTATTGCCAGTCGCAATTTCTATTTGGAGTTGAGCGAGTGTTCGTCGAATGCTCGCTTACAATTCCAAGTGCTATCGAACACTGTTTGCATTTTGCATGCTGGCGGCTCCTGTTCAGTGTTCGTTGTGTAATTAATGCTGCCGTCCATTTCGCATGCGACAGAATGTGCAGACAGGTAAGAGCGCAACAGAAGCTGCATTCAAGTGAAGTGTTTCCACAGCTACACACACACACAGACACGCAACTACGCAGACTGAGAACGTGAAATGTGAGTGTTTGGCTGCCGTTGGCGAGTTTCGATAACAAAGTTATTGGACCAACTCTAGTGAACCAGGCCAAGTTGCAGGCGACAGCAACAGGAATAACTAAAAGCGCATGAACAATAAATAAGTATGGTCTAGACGGGAGTGAAATACTTAGCGGGCAGCTGAGTAGAAAGTGAAGTGCACTTTGTGTTTTAGTTTCAAAGGCAATGTATCGATAAATATCGATTTAAATGAGACAGCATTGAGAAGCTTAAGAGTTGAAGAGATAAACAAAAGAATGGATAGTTTGTAGCATGAACAGTTGAAATAGATAGCTGGATAGGGAGATGGGTAGAGAGATGGATATATAGGCGGATAAACAGTTGGATAGACGGAAAGATAAAAGGATAGAAAGACGGATAGACATACTGATAGACAGCTGGATAGGCAGAAATATAGATAAAAAACAGACAGAAGGATAAATAGAAGGACAGAAATATTGATAGATAGAAATATAGACTGATAGACGGACGGATAAACATTAAGATAGAAAGATGAATATACACACGGATAAACAGAAGGATAGATAGACGGATATACATACGAACAGTTGGATAGACAGACGGATAAACAGAAAGATGCACAGGCGGATAAACAGATGGATAAAGTGATGAATACGCGACAGATCCATGCCAGCTAGAAGTCGAGTAAAGGAATGGAACACATGGGTGTATATAGAAAGAGACAATAAGTGAGAGAGAGAGAGAGAGAGAGACAGAGGGAGAGAGAGACCTATGCTGAGGACCAGATGGATATGCACATAAACCGATAGATCGACAGACAGACTTATAGACGGATAAAGAACTATTAAGATAGCAATGTAAATAGACATATGTATAGATAAATACATACAGACACATACAGATAGGATCAACGATAGTTGTCTTTTCCTAGATCGAGCTGATTTTATAATTATTATAGATGGGCAGACGAATTATTCTTACATTATTGACTATGTAAGTTAAGATTATAATAAAAGATATATGTATGTGTATGTGGATTCAATAGTCTTTAGTAGGTTTTGGATTAGGGTATTCATAGGACTTATGGTCTACTTTATCAACAAACTACAGGGTATAAGCCATGCTGTTAGCCACGCACAGGCCGCGCCCACTGAAGACGCCCCGGCAATGTTGCTTCATGCCAAGAGTTTGGCCAAGCATGGGGGACAGAGGTGGAGTGTGTGAGAGTGAGAGAGAGAGAAAGAGGGAGAGATGGAAAGTACCGTGGGCCAGAGCCAGGGCCAGGGCCATGCCCAATGCTGTGTTGCCAACTTGGTTGGGCTTTCGCCACTTTTGGCTTTTGTGCTGACAACGTCTAATTTCAATTTATTTAGCTCCCAATGACAACGCAGAAAACGTTGAGTGCATTGGGCATGGCTGGGGCGAACTGGGGCCGCCTCCGATGCCGAGTTCTAAGGCTAATTTCGATGTTGATGTCGATGTCTGGTGCCAGCCTCTGCTGAGCGCGCACATTTCAAGGATACATTTGTGTGTGTGTGTTGTCGAAGTCAGCAGAAAAGCTGGCAAATCAGTAAGCCAAAAAACAACTCAGTGGCACTTGGCCCAGGTCCTGGCCAAAATCAACAAGTGAAAATGCAAATGTGATTATTTATTAAGCGCTTTAAATAATTCTGCTTCGCCTGTCTTTTGCCTTTCCTCACGAGTTTCACTCGCACTCCCTCACTCTCTCTCTCACTCTTGCTCACTCTCTCTCCCTCTCTAACTTTCGCTGTCTCTATGTCAGCTGTTGTCTCTCTGTTTTTCTTTTTGCTTTGATTTACTTCTGTTGCTTATTGTGGCATTTCCTTGGGCGAAAGAGCAGCATAGAGAGAGTGGGAGAGAGCGAGATAGAGCATACCTGCAGAGGGCAACAGGTTACAGGTAAGCAACGAGCGACAGAAATGGAAATTCATAGCCGAGCCAATTGAAAATTCAACAGTAAAATGCAAAATGTTTTGTAATTGCCGACGCGCGGCTTTTGTCTGCCATGCTTTTCCGGTTGCCCGCTTTTCCTGCCTTCTACCACCTTTGGCCACCATTTTCCTTTTCACCTTCAGCCACCTTGATTAAACGTCAATAGGATTAAAGCATTTTGCCATTGTTCGCTTTTTAGTTGCCATGCATAATTTGGCTGCCAAGGAAGCTCCAAAAATATAAATTAAAATCTGAAATTGAAAACTGAATAAACTTTACAACACCAACTCAGCCGCCAAATGCTCTTCCTCGTGGCTCAACTTAGGTGGGGAAACAGTTGTTGGGGTCTTTCAGTGTCTCAGCATGAACATAAGTTTGCCAAAACTTTGCTTTAATGACTGTAGAAATCAACACAGAGACCTTATGTTAAGTTATTCAATTAATTTGGGGTTAAATTTTAACTGCCAGTTAAACACTGCTCTTAACATTAATAATAAATGTTACAGTTTTACTGTTCAGCACAATTTACATTGAGAAAATTCTCTATCTTTCGTATTCGCCTGAAATTTTGTTGAAATCGAAGTTTTCTTTAATATTTGGAGTCAAAATTTTTATTCACAATTTTAAATTTGATTTGAGATCGAGGTTTCAATTTAAGGAGATTTAGATTCATATTTTTAAATTTATTTACGTTTTTACATTTTAATTTTAAATTTAATTTGAGCTTGAATATTATTTGTAGGTGATTTAGGTTCATAGTTCTTTAATTGGTTCAAGATATTAGATTAGATTTGGTTTTAAAATTCGATTTGGATTTAGGTTTATTATAGGATTCATAATAAGAATTTGATTTCATCATTGGGCTTAGGTGTTGCTTCACCTTCTCTTAAATGTTCGGGTATATTGTTTATGCTAAGATTTTGAATTTATTTTCATATTCATTCACGAAAGTGAAATGAGTATATTGGTTTTGTTTTGATTTGGTTCCTTTTAGTTTATGATTCGAAATCTAGATTCTTGATTTCGTTTCAAACTTAGTTCTATTTCGAAATTAATGTTTGGCTTAAGCTGAGAATGTTTCTTTTTTCAGATCAAAGTTTTTCATCTCCTTTCGATGTTTTTCATCAAATCATGTTTCAGTCTAGACATTAAAATTCTGATTTTGTTCCTAAAGTATTCTTACTGTGGTCCATGTTTCGATGTTTCAGTCTTAACATTGGATTCTGGATTGGATTGGATTGTCGATTTGGTTTGAGGCTTAAGTTAATATTTAATGCTTAATCGATGTTTTATATGATATTCGAGTTGAGGTTCAGGGTTTGAGATTTTGTGAGAGAGTTATTCTAGAGTTATTCCTTTGGGGTATTTTGTAGACAGTTTGTTTCAATATTGGGTTTTGTGTTCTGTTAAGTTCTGTTCATTCCTTGTTTCAGGCTTTGACATTTGGGTTCTGGGACCTCATCAGGATTTGCTCCGGCTTTGCTCCATTTTGATACCAAGTTCCTCTTCTAAGTTCTACCCGCGATATTTTTTCATAGCTTTCATTTGTTGATATCGCTTCAAGGTGCCTGTTTAGGCCTTATCGGGTGCGCGTTCAATCAATTCCAAGAGTCGTCTTACCCATTAATTGGCAGAGCATTTAATGAGGTCTTATTTTGTATAGGCGGCGCCGGTGCTCCAGCATGCAAATTAATTTCAAGCAATTTCTCTCTGCTGGTTACTGACAAACTAATGCCCATGATGGGCGTGGCTGGTACATATTTTCATATTTCCGTGGGCAGGTGAGACTGTGGCCAAATAAGCGTCATTAGGCGCTTAGCAGGCGCCTCGAGTGCCAAGTAAAAAACATCTCGCCATCTCTCTCTCCCTCTCTCTCTCTCTCTCTCTCTCTCTCTCTCTGTCTGTGCTGGCATCTTGTCGTGCTCCTGCGCATCCTTCACTGCGGCAAAAAATGATTTTTCCAAATGTTCAATGTTGTCATTGTGCCGAAAATGGGCGACAGCTGCAGCCGCCGGGCGATTTCATTTAGACGCCAACTCAACTTACCAAAAATCTTATAACTGTGCGTGGGCGTTGCTCCTCTGGCCACGTTCCGTGGCTTGAGTGATAAGAAAAGCAACAACAACAAATCATAATAAAAAAAAAAAAATGGCAACGGGCGAAGGTTTTGCGTTTTGCAGCAAAAGCAAAAACGTGTCGAGCCAGCAATGTGGCAAAGGTGTTTGTAACGCAAATGAAGCGGAAAGCAACGAGTGAATGGCAAATGCGTAAGAAAGAGCTGCTCATATGAAAGGGAACACACACACACACACATATGTGCGTGTGTGTGTGTTAAGAATCTTGGTTTAGTCCTTTGTCAACTGGCTTTTAGCTTTGTGCGTCATTTGAAGAGCCACATCGCCTGACCTCTACCTCTACCCCTACCGGCTGCCCGCTGCTTAATGAGCGATAATAAAGATGGATCGGATATCAAAGTTAAAAGCAGCCTACACGAGCCTCGTCACAGTATCCAAGCCGACAGCAATTTCATCTAATCCAGCGTCAAATTGTGTAAAACCATAAGTGTTTCACCAGAAGCCAAAAATATTTGCACTCAACTCAGCCGAGGCGAATGGGACGGTCTTAGGTGATTAAGTGAGCGGAACGATATAGCCAATATTAAAATGTTTTTCAAATTTCTGATTGAATTGCATATTTCTGGCATTTATAGCTGGCACTGAAGGCAGGCTTTCGAGGTGAGCGAAAGGTCAGCGATGGCTGGGAAAGTGAATCCCTTTCCCATATATACATATAGTCCTATTTACCTATATAGCTGCTTAGTACTGACAACTGGATGGACTTTCCCATCTGTCCACTTTGTTGAAATTTGGTATATCCCAATCAAGCATGCATAAGATGTGCGAGAAGAACTATAGAACTGATAGATTTAGGTTCAGTCCGAGTATTTCCTAGTCGGACACTCCCCACTAGACGAATCTTAATTGTTCTCTAGAATCTTTTCATTGGGTTAATCTAAAGCCAGCAATAGATGAGCAAGAATCTGAGTATTTCCTAGTCAATCCAAGTATTTCCTAGTCGGACCTTCCCCACAAGATGTTCGCTAAAATGATTTCATTTTACTTAAAGCATGAAAGAGATTAGAAAGAATAACTATAGAACTGACAGATTTAGTCTTAGTTCGAGTATTTCCTAGTCATTCACTCCCCACTAGAACCGTCTTAATTACGCACTAAAATGATTTCATTTCATAAACTTAGCCTGAGTCGAAGTATTTCATAGTCGGATACACTTAATGCTTCGCTAGCATCAAATCATTTGGTTAACTTAAAGCCAGCAACTGTTTACATTGTTGCAGGAACAAGAAGACTATAAAATTTACAGGATTTGTCTAACAGCAACAGCAACAGCTTCTGTTCTGTTGTTCACTTGGCTTACCTTACCTGGCAATGAAGCCAATTAAGTTGAGCATTGTTCGTTGCATATTTCCGTAGCTGTCGTTGTCTCTGTCGTATTTTTACACACATATGCATTCAATTAGCTGCTACGGCGAGCTGGTCTGTTAGCTAAATTGGCATTAATTTAATTGTCAATAAGCTGACTGGCTGGCTGCTGTTTGTTGGCCAACAGAGCGAGAACGATGCACTCGTGTGGCATGGCTAATCAAATGCCAAAATAAAATTATCGCAATTGAATTAATCAATTACATTGATGATGCATTGCAAGCCCTCGACGATTCAGCTTGCTCAACGGGTTCGTAGTGGAGGTAAAATACATGGATATGAAGAGGTTAAGGCATCAAGGGAATAAATATACAATATATATTAGCTTTCATCTATTATCTAGCTTGAGCTGGGAGATGAGCAAGAAGAATTTGGTTTCTAATCGTTCTGAGGGTAATACAATCAGAAAATAAAATGGAATCAAATGCTTGACATTTATTTGAATATGTTGCTCTCGAAATGACACTGAGAGAAATTTTCGATATAGAACTCTGTGTATATTTGATGAATTAGAAAATATAAAGGGAATTGTTTAATTTTTCATAAATCTGTGTGGCCTTAACTTAACCTTGAGCTGTATAATTTTAGTATTTAATTAATTTAATTTAATTTAATTTTTTATATTGTAGTATGAGTAGAAAAACTCTGTTTTTTTTTTAACTCTCCAACTGGATGATTTTTTTTAAGGATTTTTTTCCAGAATTCTGTTTTTCTTTTCCAGTGAATCGAACTAGTCTTAAGAGTTTAGTATTGTTTTATTTTTTTAATATATATTTTTTTTTACATTTTTTTTTAAATATTTGCAATCTGTCTTATATTGTAGTATGAGTAGAAAAACTCTTTTTTGTAGCTCCAATTCGATGATTTTTTTTTTTTAGGGATTTTTTTTATTTTATTTTATTTTTTTTGTAGTTCCACATTAATTTCTTGCAGTGTACACGCTTAGCGTGTATTCAATGTGATTTTGGGCTTTGTGCCTGGGGCCTTTATAGCCGAGCTGAGAGAGAGAGAGAGAGAGAGAGAGACCGACATATATATACGCAATGAATGCGCGGATGAATGAATGTGTATATGGCTGAGTTCCTAGAACAGATATATTGTGCTCGTTGAGGCCATAGGCGGCTTTCTTTCTTTTCTTTCTCATTTTTTTTTCTGCTTACATAACAAAGCGACAGAGTGAAGGACGCATTGCCTTGGCAATTTATTCCGCAACAGTTGGATAAATTTCATAAGGATCTGACCTGACGTTAAGCTCGAGCCGACGCAATATCAATATCCCATTCCCACTCCCACTCTTACTCCCACTCCAACTCCCATTACCAATGCCAATGCGAATGCTATTGCCATTGGTATAGTCCCATACCCTTCAGCCCATTGCGGATTTGGGCATATTGAATCTGTCTTCTATTTTATGGGCGGCCGCAGGCTCTGTTCGTTAAGCTTATTTCTGATTCAAATGCTGCCAACACAAACGATATACATATGTATATATGTGTATGTATGTGTATATGCATGGCTTTTTAGCCATTGACAATTGAGTTTATTCTTCACTGCTGTTAAGCTGCAACTTACGCAACAATTTCATTTTCACTCGAACTCGAGCTGAAGCCGAAAACCCCGAAAAGCAACAACAATGCTGCAATATCTCTCTCCATCTCTCTCTCTCTCTCGCTCTCAACTGACCCTTGCATCGGTTGGGTATCCGCATCCGCATCCGCATCCGGCATTCATCTCTGCAGCAATTAGCAAGTCAATGTGATCCGGTAAAGGTGCCAACAGCCACAGCTGCCAAGGATGTCCACAGGATAACAAAAAGTGTTCAGCACAGCAAAATTCTATGGAATTTGTAATTGTCCTTTTGTTTGTTGCTGTCTCCGAAACCGAAATCAAATTGCGGTGCAAATGTTTTTTAATTGCATTGACCTGCCACAATCGCAAATCCCATTAAGCACTCGATGGCCATATGCAGCAGCAACAACAACAACAACAAAGTCAAAGTCAACAGATAAAGCCAATACCCGATAGCTGGCAAACACTTTCGTATGCGGCTCAAGTGCTTACAAGTTGAGCAAAGGCGTAAATCCAAATCAAGCTATATCCAACACGTCCACAAACAACTTGTAAAGTTTTTAGACAGCTTTCCCAACTAGTTTAATACCCGGGCCTTGCTGAAAATGGCAAAACAGACAGTAGAAGGCGTGACAGAGAATATATGTATATATACATATATTGTAGGTCGATCTAGCCAGATCCAAGTTTCATATAGCTGTCAAGCTAGATTGAGTTATGATTGATTAATGAAAGCAAAACTGTTTACAGGGTATTGCATGTATTGACATAATTCTTTACAGGGTATTGCATTCTTCTATCTCATTCTTTACTTTACTCTATCCTGCTAAGCATAGACATATTTTTGTACAGGGTATTGCAAAGTCATGTATTCCTTTATTACATTCCCTTTACACTATCCTGCTAAGCATAGACATATTATTTTACAGGGTATTGCAAAGTCATGTATTCCTTTATTACATTCCCTTTACACTATCCTGCTAAGCATAGACATATTATTTTACAGGGTATTGCAAAGTCATGTATTCCTTTATTACATTCCCTTTACACTATCCTGCTAAGCATAGACATATTATTTTACAGGGTATTGCAAAGTCATGTATTCCTTTATTACATTCCCTTTACACTATCCTGCTAAGCATAGACATCATATTTTATAGGATATCGCATAGTAGTATATTTTCATATATCCAACTGATTACAGGGTATTGTAAATCCGCATATTTGCATTCTTTTTTAATTCAATTGAATTTCTGCTGATTCTAGTTAGTCAAATTCTTATTAAAGCCAGTTCTAAATGTTTACGGGGTATAGCAAAAACCTATTACCTCAACCAAGCCTCAACCAAGCACTATCACACATTTTACAGGGTATCTTCGAGCCATTTATTTGCATTTATAGCTCATTTCTATTGTACTCCTCTATTAATTCCAAGTACTCCCAGTGCAATTTAGTATTATGTAGAGCCCATTGCTTGGTCGTCTACTCTCATATCTCAAACACTTTACAGGGTATTGTTTTTCCATAAATATAACTCGCTTCTTCTTGTCTTACTCTAGCACTTCTAGCAGCTTCCACGCACATAAATTAGTCGAGTTTTATGCGCAAAGCTTTTATTCAAAAATAGTCGTAAAGCCCTTCGAGAAGTTTATTACTTTTTAAACTACGAAATGCACAGTAGTTGACTTGGTTGAGAGTGAGAGCAAAGGGTATTTTATATAAGTGGCGAATGAAATATAAATGGATCGTAAATCTATCAACTGGCATGTTTCTGTCCATCTGTCCATCTGTCCGTTTATCTGTCTGTGTGTTCTTTTGGTCTGTTTTCATTGGCGGAGCATTTGGCTTGTCAATTGCTTTTTCCAAAGCCATAAACTTCAATATACAAACTGTAAATTTATAAATATATGTATATGTACATATGTATATCAAGAATTTAGCAAAACTGTATATATGTATGTATGCTTAACAGAAATTAGCGGCCTCAAGTTAATTAAAAAATTCTCGGGACATGCAACAAGTTGACGGCTAGCCATGACGCACGAGAATCGAGACGGTCGCATCTATTGATAGAATTTATGATTGCCATTGAAATTATGAAAGCATATATATGAATATATATATATATACTATACATATATGTATGTATGTCACGGCGCTGGCCTCTCTTTGTCGTGCAACGTAAATTTATTGGAAACACGTTGCCAGACGCCAATAAATGAAACATAAATTCGAAAATGCGACAACTTGCGAAGCTGCCTACGACTACATAAAATACTAGATGTTATTCCTATGTATATATGTATGTATGTGTAGCAGAATATCTTGTAGTTTGTCCTTTACTTTGCTAGCCGCACTTCTTCTTTCACTTTATTTGCCAACATGTTTCGTGTCCGAATGTCAAGTTGCGGCTCTTTAAACTTGCCCACGGCCAACTGCAGGCAAATGCAATTGAAAAGCCATTTAAGAGCTGTTCAGCGTAGCCCCCAAGTTGCACGCTAAACTGGGGCAGGAAGTGACCCTTCAGCTTATACATACATATATATTTCTGTATATACCTGGCCAAGTTTGTTTGTGCTGCAAGCTGAATGGCGTAGAGCTCGCGCACCGTCTTTTGTCAAGCGCGAAAGGAGTTGCTCGCTGAAAGTCAGCTGAGTTTTAGCTTCGCTTTGTCTGGCAGCGATTTAACAGATTTGGCATTATTAAGCCATTATTAACATGCACTTAACAGCGAAAGAGCTACCGAAAGCAGTACAAAGGTACAAAAGATTTTTTTTACTTAGCAAAAGCAATTAGCTCAGCTACAAAACTGAAAAACAAGCTACAAATTTTACTCTAGATGCTGCCCTACTTGTGCATTGGAATAATGCAATTTATCCTCAAGTTAAATTTGTATAGTTGTGAAATGGAGTGCTGAAATTTAAACTCAATTTAAATGCTATAGATGTGAAATAGAAGAATTATTTGTTACCTAAATTTTGCTTTGAATAAAGTAAACCAACTAATTTATCCTCATGTTAAATATATTGTCTACTCTGCTATTAATTCTTCTGTTGCAACTAAATTTAGTCTCATGTTAAATATATTTTATTCACATTCTTACATAGACAAATCTCAAGATGAGCTAAGTTTATCCTCATGCAAGAAACATTGTCAAGTTGACTGTAAAATAAAATTTAACAAGTTTTATCTCGCTGATTAATTGCCATGATGTGATGTCAGACTAAAAATGGAAATAGATAATATAAATAAAAATATGTATTTAGCTATTAATATATTTAATGAAATAACAAATGCTTTCGCCGCTATGTTCATTGTTGTCCATAGCATTTATCCTCACAATAAATTGTCTGTTAGCATAATCTCTACATGGTTTCATTTGCTCTACTTCAATTGAGCTCTGCATGAGCTTGTCAAGATAAATTGATTATCTTGATGTTACATCAAGCTGATTTCTATTCTAATTCGAAATTATTTCTTATCTCATTTCATAAGCTAGTCGGATTTATCCGCACGATAAATTGTCCGTAAATCTAATCTATGCATAGATCATATATTTTTTCTTTTTTTGCTCGACACAAACGAGAAAATTATCCACATGATAAATTTATTATCCGCATGTTTAATCCTATCATAGATCAAGCAGCAATCAAGTTGTTTCCAAAAGTATTCCATATAATTGATGCCGAATTGTGTTCTTAGGAATGTATGTATATTAAACGCTTGGGATTACACTGGGCACTTAGGTTAAGCAAATTTGCTTAGTTTCACATTTGCCGCCAGCAGCTGCAGTTGGTCATTATTTCAATTTGCAATTGAGTCAAATGACAAACGCTGTCCATAAAGCTCTCCACTCTATCATAGGGGTCATCTCTCTGGAGGTTTGCAGCGAGACACGCAATGTGGCAACATGCTGAGGCGCTGCTACATGTATCTCTCTCTCTCTATGGGTGTGTGTCTGGAGCGGGGTGTGGCAATTGCATTTAATTGCGAGCCCCAATGCAATTAGTCAAATGCCATACGGCAGCGGTAGCGGCAACTGTTACAACATGAACCAAACTGAATGCAACACGCGAGCACTTGAAATTCTACCATAAGCAGCCATGTAATGTGACATCATGTGCTCTCCAGTTAGAGCTATGGCCCTTGGCTTTGCCCCTACTCCAGCTCCTGCTCCTCCTCCTGCTCCTGCTCCTGCTGCTGCTCCTACTTCCGGCCCAGTTCATGCCCCAGCGCTTGCCCCTGTTTCTGGCTCTCTTAACATTCACCCGCTTGTGGCTCTCCGCTCAATTGGCTTGGTCAGCACAAGTTGGCAGTGGCAGCGGCCAAAAGCACCCAAACCACTCGACCAGCAGCAACTACGCACCACTTATCCATGCGCTAGCCATTGCATATTCAATAATAATCCCTCCTCTGGTATTAGCCACAAATTGTGTGCTCGCCCTCCCTCTCTCCCGTTCTCTCTCTCTCTCTCTCTCTCTCTGTTGTACTGTCTCGCTTTTTATTTTGCTATACGTACGTACACTTAATATCGGTGCTAAAGCTCCACAATATTTTTCCACATGAATACGAAAGCAGCGTACACTATATGACAGTGAGCACTCGCTAAATGGAATCGAAATTGCTTTTAAATAATAGTTTTCTTTGACTTTTGTTGACCGAAAAGTTTAGCTAAAGTGAACAATATGTTCATTACTCCTACAGTAAATGCCTGATATATGCGAAAGGTAAATCAATTTTAATAATATATATAATAAATAATAAATAAAATATATATATGTATGTTTATTAAACATATTATCAACAAAATATGTTTACTCATAAAATAAATGATAATATTTATGCTCAACTAAAATTCGTTACTCTAGCAGCTATAGCGCAGCTCTACTGTCACATTAAAGTACATGTAATTCGATTTCAATCGATGTATTTGATGTGTAATTACTTATCGGCTCAGTTGCCTGAGTAGCCACTTTATGAGGTTTGAAAATCCATTTGGAGTGCTTGGCATTTGCTTTGGAGCCTGTTGCACTTAAGCGGTGAGCACTGTACTGCTGGCTATCTGTTCGAGCGTTCAATTTGTTTTGGCCTTAAACGTGGCGAATGCGAAGTTTTCAATGTCGACGACGACGGCGGCGGTTTCTTCTTGTTTGAGTTAAAAAAAAAAAAAAAATATGTATACTGGAAGCAGAGAAAAAAGCTGAAAGAAGAAATGTAACATTGAAACCACAAAAATGAGTTTATACGCGACACAGGACACATGAATTCCACACACACATACACAGCCAGACATGTGTGTAGCAGCCGCTCCAGCCGCTCAGCTCAGCAGCTGCTTAGTTAACTGTGCAAATATTGGGCACGGCCCGGACCGGAGCTGAAAGCAAACAAGATTTTTCCCAATCCCTGCTGATGCGCCGCTGTCTACGGCCCACGGGCTAGAAAAGCGAAACAAACTTCTGTTGACTGAATGTCGGGAATTGAAATGGGCTAAGCAAGCGCGCGCCCGGGTTCTGCTGGCAACTTTATTTTGAACCTGTTGAAAAATACATTAGCTTGCCATATTCTAACTAGTTGCAGCCGATGGGGGGTTGATTCTCTTAAAATATTGATCATAAAACTAAAAAGCAAGCCGGTATTAAGTTCATAAAATGAAGTTGACTATGTGTGGTGAGATGAGGTGAGGTGAGGTGAGATAAGGGGTTTCTATAAAGTTAAAGGGAAACGGAAGTTTGCCCGTGGAGTTGGTTTTAAATATGTGCATGTGGAAGAGGGTTTCAAAAAGTATAAATTGACTAGAGACTTATCATTCGAATCGAACTGACATATATGTAAAATATATTATCAGCTAAATTCAGTTATTTTAGTAGTTGTCTATTTATAGATTAATAAAAAGAATAAGAGCTTATAGAACTTAGAGCTCTATAAAGCAGGCTTTCCATTGAGAGATCTAGAAATATAACAATAATTGTAGTTAAAAGTATAGCTACAAATCTAACTAGAAGTATAGCTAGCAGAACACTAAGAGTATCGTTATGTTTGTAGCTAGAAATATTATCGGAAGTCTAGCTGGAATCCGGCTACAGTTTTATCAGAAAATAAAGCTATAATTATAGCAAAAATTATAGCTAAAAGAATAGATAGCAGTATAACACTAAAACTGAAAATATAGCTATAGTTATAACAAGAATTATAGTTATAAGTATAGACAGCATTATAGCTAGACCTTTTACTGGAAGTAGATGTGGAATCCGGCTACAGTTATAACTGAAAATATAGCCATAATTATAACAAGAGTTATGGCTAGAAGGATAGCCAGAATTGCAGTCAAAATAATAGCTGGAAGTATAGCTAAGATAACAGCAACAAATCTAGCTGTATGTATAAATAGGAGTCTAGCTAGAAGTATAGCTAAAAGGATTGCTAGAAGTGAAGCTAGAAGTGAAGCTAGAAGAGTAGTTTGAAAAGTAGCTAGAAGGGTCTCTAGGAGTATAGCTAAAAGAGTACCTTGAAAAGTAGCTTGAGAAGTAGCTTGAAAAGTAGCTAGAAGTATAGCTAGAAGTGTAGCTAGAAGTGTAGCTAGAAGTGTAGCTAGAAGGGTCGCTTGAGGAATAGCTAGAAGCCAAGCTAAGAGGGTCGCTAGAAGTATAGCTAGAAGTCAAGCTAAAAGGGTCGCTAGAAGTATAGCTTAAAGAGTAGCTTGAAAAGTAGCTAGAAGTATAGCTAGAAGTATAGCTAGAAGGGTCACTAGAGGAATAGCTAGAAGTCAAGCTAAAAGGGTTGCTAGAAGTATAGCTAGAAGTATAGCTGAAAGTGAAGCTAAAAGTGTAGCCATAACTAGGAATTCAGCTAAGGCTGCTAAAGTATAGCTGAAGGAAACTTGAGTTTAATGTAGAATATCTTGAGTATCTTCAAGTCCTGGCAGAGCAGTAAAATGCCGTTATGCCCAATTCCCACAACAGTTTTCAATAAAATTTAAATGTTGTCTCGCTATTTAAGCGGCATTGAAACGCTCGAGGAGTTGGCGGTTGTTGGCCTGCAAATGCGGTTTAGCGTTGCTTCTTATTATGAAAGCCAGAACATGCCCCCTGTGGCAGCTGGCAGCGCAACGTGCTGCGTTGCATATAAAAATAATAACAAGCACAAACTCTGTGGCGCGATGCGCATCAGCTGCATACGAGGGGGGGGCGCACTGATGGGCGTGGCAAACACAATTTAGCTATTAAGGGGAAAAACAGATTTTATTGCAATTAGAAAATGCACTTTGCGAGCCGCACTAGAGGCGGGGGCGTGGCAAGCGTAGCAACAATTGTCAACAAAGTGCAAGACGCTCGGCCTGATATTAGCCAACAGATTGAGCAATTAAATAAACACGCAGATAATCAACAGCAATTTAATTTATGCGCACTAAAGCAGCTGCAATCACAAAACCCAATTGCAATGGCGAAATCCAATTGGAATTCCAATTCCCATTGCATAAAATGGCCGACGACGCCATCTTTTTTCTATCTTTTTTTTGGCTGCTCTTTGTGCTATGTCGTACACTTGTTGAGGCTATTATAATTACGGAATGTGTTTCGTGACAGCTGCTAGTTGATGATGTGAATGCTATAGAAATTATATACATATATATCGTATATATGTATATGTATATATATATGTATACCTGCATCAATTGAGGCGCCTATAAATCATTTCATTTGTCTAGTTTTGGGCAAGGCCAGAAGATCTTTCATTTCTCTTGCAATTGACCAAATGAAACAACTCTATATGTATGCTATATACGAGGTGTGTTCGAACTGTTGAGCATAGTTTGAAATTTTCTTTTTCGATTCTTTTAAGAAACTAGATTATCATGCTTAGGCATTTTTTCACTGCTTGGCGATTTCTGATATACAATCAAATTTTTATATATATAGCTCAATGGCTCTATAGTTCATAGCATCTGCTACAAGTGTATATCGAATTCGGCATTTTATCGATACTCTTACCATTTTGTTTGTTATACATTGTGTGTGTGTTTGGTCTTGTTTTGCCAACTGTCAAGTGCACAAAAGCGCGAATGTAAACACAAGTTTAATGCATACACTTTTTGTGTGCACTGTCTACATACCCATGCTACCTCTACCGCACCCTCTCTCTCTCTCTCGCTCTCCATGTCTGCTTATATAGATGCTGCACAGCACAGTCAATCGACAGTTGAAAGCGCACGGCACCCAGCGCCATCATGCTGGGCCAGACTAACGATTGTTTTCGAAAATCTGCCAGGTGCTGTTTGGTGGGGCTTTAGTTTAGTTTTAGTTTTTTTTTTTTTTTTTTTTGGCAAACTACCCGGATTCACATTGTTCAATTGCCCGCATGAAGATAACTCAAACAATATGCAGTGCAGGCTTATAAATAGAATATCTATATTATGTATATTTGCGTTTCTATACGTATATATTAGTTTAAATAACTGTTATCTATGGATGAATGCATGAGAAAGTTTTGGAATCATTTTCCATGAATGGGTAGCTAGGCAAATTGCATATCCATGTGTATGCCTCTTGTGGTCAGTTCAAGGGAAGATTGTGTTGATTTGATATCAATTTATAGGGGGTTTTTCACAATATCGATAGTTATCGATCAGCCATAGCCCTGAAATTGAATTCGAAATATTACTGTGAGTGAAGCTTAAATGCACTTAAATGCATTCGCGTTTCAATACATTTACATTTTGTCGAACTACATTTTTATCGATAAATATCGATGACTGTTTTTGTTGTTGTTATATTTTGATTTCTTTGTATGATTCAATCTTTAGAATTAATTAACATTATCTTCCGAATTTTATTGCAAATTGATATACGATATATTTTCTTTGATTTACATTTTTATCGATAAATATCGATGTGCAATTTCTGCTGTTTTTGTTATTGTCATATTCTGAGGTTTTTCATATGACTCTATTTTTATCTTTACGCATAAATTCATTTACATTATCATCCGAATTCTATCTCAAATTGATATACGATATATTTTCTTTGACCTTTTGCTTCACTGCTGTTTGACCTTCACTTAGTTGCTCTTCGCATTTCATTCACACTTCATTCGATTTGATTACCCACTCGGTATGCCATTGAGGAAAACTTAATGAATGCCTGCCTGACGAACAAGACTCGATTGTATTTATTTTTAAAGAACTTTTGCTGATGAATCAAAGTGAAATGCCGATGATTCAAGTTCATGTTTTACGGCCATTCATTAATATGCGCAGGCCGCTCGCAATCGTAATAGTTGCGCTGTTGTAAATGAACTGCCATTAATGAAATTATATACGAACTAATTAATTGATTTGGTAATTGTTGACACGCCGCGCCCCAACACAAGTTCGGGCCAAGTTCGAGGGGGCGTCGGCGTTGTGTTTGTTGTTGTTGTTGTTGGGAATGATGGCGGCTACATTTGATCTGCCTGGCATTCAATTTGCAGGGCAGTCAGAGCGTCGTCATTGTCGTGGCATTAAATAATTTAAAGCATTCGGAGGCAATTGTTTTTTTTTTTTTTTGCTCTTTGGTTTTTTTTTTTTTTTTGTACTCATTCACGAAAGTGAAATGAGTATATTGGTTGTGCTTTCGTCCTTCTCTTTGTCGACTGTAGTGTAACTAAACTTTAGTATATATATCTACACTCGCTGGAGGCGTGGCAAATCGAAAACTAAAGCTGGCAGCGTTCGGGCCGTGAATGAGTATTCTGCAGTTGATAAAGCCCTTGCTTTTTGCCGTTGTTCTTGTTGTTGTCGCATCGTCAAAGCAAATATTTCAATTGAAAAATACAAACACATATATGTGAAAATAATATGAAAATATGTTAAAGCATTTTTGAATTTGGTTTGCCTGAACAAATTGCCGACAATTAGATGAACGACACATTCCATAAAGCATATATGCTCACTCTTTCTCTCTCTCTCTCTCCCTCTCTCTCTCTCTCTCTCTCTCTCTCTTTCACTCTATCAGTTCTATATCTATGCAGTATATTACTCTAACTGATGTTTCAAGCTGTTGATGTCTTAATTGTTTGGCGTCCATGATACCAAAGAGCCACAGCATACGTGGCGTATGAGCGATTTTTAATTAGCTGCCGCATGACTAATAAACAAGCTGAAAAATCGACTTGGTCTTGGTCATCATCATTTGATTTGATGTTCTCTCGCCGTCCATGTGTGTGTGTGTGTGTGTGTGAGCTCTTCACAGTGTAAACAAATTTATTTAGCTAACAAGGAAAACAATATTTATGTGTTTTGCTATTTGTTGGCGCACAACTTTTACGATTGCGAAAGGCAAAAAAAATATATATAAATTGAATGTGCAAATTTTCGGTGAGTATTATGAAAAACATTTGAAATTGTTGTTCGCTTTGTTGGCGTCTTTCATAATTTCATTGCTCGCATTGACAAAGTGAGATCCGTTTATTGTTATGGCTTAATTAATGCGCTTCGATTTGGGACATTCTGTTGGCCTCTGTCGCTCGCCTGCAACACCATTCGGCTGTGCCCATCATTTATCTTATATGGTTTGATTTATGTGCTTTGGTTTTACGGCTTCTTCATTTGGGTTGCAGGTGGTAGCCAGGGGCGGGGTACACAGTGAGAGAGAGAAGGAGAAGAGGGGGAGAGAGGGGCTTGGCTTTGATAGTCGATTCTGTATCGCACCATTTGGCCGCTGATGAAGAACATGAGATTTTCCGTTGTGTTTATTTTTTTCTTTTTTTTTTTATATCTCTTGAGATATTTATTAGTCTACACAAAGATTTTTTTTCCTCTCATATGATTTGCTACTTTAACTCAAATGGGAGACATTATAAGGCTATGTGTGGACGGCTGTCTGAATTGTAGGGCATTTGTTGATTGTTTTTTGAAGGTTATTGAAAGAGTTTAGCCAAATTTGATACGATGGAAATTTAGCTCGAAAGATTTACAGCTGTAAATATTAAAGACTCGAATATGTATATATTTTTAATCAATATAAATATATATTTTAAAATATATTTTATTATGCCATATTGTTTTTCTTTTCTTTTTATTTTAAAATTGTTTTTTTTTTAAATATTTTTTTTATACATTTACGAGTATTTCCATTAATTATTTTTTTATAATTTCATTAATGTTGTGTGTGTTTAATTGTTTTTTTTTTTTAATTTATTTTTCATAATTCTTTTATTTTTTTTTATTTTTTTTTATTTTTTATTTTTTTTGTATTTCATTAATTAAAATTGGTTATTTTTTTAAATGCTATTTAATTTGTGTATTATTTTTTATATCATTTACTTTTTATATATACTTCTTATTTATTTTTTGTTTTATTTTTTTTATTTTTTATTTTTTTTTAATCTAATTTAATTTTGTTTACTATTTTTTTATATTATTTACTTTATATATATTTTTTTTATTTTTTCTTTTTATTTATTTAAATTTTTTTTATAAATTTGTTTTATTACAAAGTTTTTTTTTTTTTATTTTAATATTTTTTTTGTTTCATATTTCAGCAAATTTGTTTAATATAAAATAATAAAGCTCTCTCTAAATTGAGAAAGCTCTCAAAGCTAACATTCAGGTCGCAGTTTCCAATGAAGCTCAGATTGAATCTGGAATAGCACGGAGGCCAAGTAATACGAGATGGCCCATTTGCCAGCGAGCTAAAAGGACATCCAGCTTGTGGCAGGCTGTCAAATGGTTGCTGTTACTCCATTAGTCTTGACTGAACTAGATGTGGAACAAGTTGTTAGTTGTCAGGCTGGACAAATGGAACCAGATCAGATCGCTGGCATTTCGATTGCCCTAATCGAAATGCTTCAAGTTGCAGTTGGTCTTCAACTCTTTTCCCTCTCCTGGCCCAGCTCAGGCCCGGCTCCGGCTATTGTTGCTGGCACGGACAGCAGCAGCAGCAGATAAAGTCTTTCTTTTTCTTTCATTGTTTGGCTTCTTGTTGAGTTTGCTTTTGCTGACCTATTTGGTTGTCGACCTTGTTCACAGTAAATTTAAGTAGATTTACGCTAAAGCTGCGATGCGGATTCAAATACCCAGATTTCGAGGCAAACGATTTTCCTACTCTTCAAGTAAATGGGGAAATGTGAGGCAAAAAGAGAAGAACTTGTACACGTATATACAAACATCAAATAATGCTCTTGCTAAAGACCTTTCTGCTATTATTATTATTATTATTCTGTTTTGTTATGGCTCTATTCAGTTTATTTTTCTAAAGTCCTTCTCACAGTTGCTTTGAGTAGTCTGAGGTATTTTCTCTTCTGACTGAGGCACACGACCATATGGCTATATGACATCTATACGATAAATACGAAATGCTCCAAATGAACTTTGTATAGAGACAGATAGAACATAGACTCTATATAGATCATAGATTGCAGATCATAGATTTTTGATTACCTATCATCGCTTGTAGCACGTAGATCATAGATTGTAGATCTTCTATCATAAATTATGAATCATAGATAATTTATCGTAGAGTGTAGATTATAGATAGTATATCGTAGATCATAGATGATAGACTTGGACTGTAGTTTAAGGATTATTGATCAAAATTGTAGATCCTTCTTTGTTTTAGATCATATATTATAAATCATATATATAGATCATATTTTACAAAATATCAATCATTAACTGAAGATTATACAATAGAGCGTAACCTGAATATTGTGTATCATAGATCACAGACTGAAATTGTAGTTCCTTGATTGTAGCTCTGAAAGGATTGAATATCTCTATTTTTGTATATACATAGTTCATTTCCATATATTTCTCTTCTATTTAAAGAGTATTTAAAGAGCATATCTGCAGTAGCCTAAAATAGATTTTGCTTTATTCAAGTTAATTTTTATACCCTGAACCCATTGAAAATGGGAAATCAGGGTATAATGGTTTTGTGAAAAGTATGTAACAGGCAGAAGGAGGCGTGGCAGACCCCATAAAGTATATATATTCTTGATCAGGGTGACGAGCTGAGTTGATATAGCCCTGTCCGTCTGTCCGTCCGTCCGTCCGTCCGTCCGTCCGTCCGTATGAACGCCTAGATCTCAGAAGTTATAAGAGCTAGAACGCTGAAATTTTGTATGTAGACTCGTGTATACCATACGCAGTACAAGTTTATCAAATTTTTTCGATAACTCATTCGATATCTTTTTTATCGAGGATATTCGATAAATTTATATTGTTTTTTTCAGTCTAATTTGAACACTTTTATACATAGAGACTTCAGATTTACTGTGTATACGCATTAGATGGATACACACATTTTGCCATTTTCAGATTTTGGATACCACGCCCCCTTCGCCCCCAATTCGTAAAAAACGCGTATCAAGTACTAGAGACTTGTGCTTTAGAATGTACACACATTTACACGTTATGATTATATTCTGAAAGTTTCATTAAGATCATACGTCTACAAAAGAAATTATTCAACAAATAAATTCTCATAACATTGCCCACACTGCAGCGCAGCCCAAGCGTAGTCGCTGCTTACTGCGCAGTTAGCAGAGCGCGGTCTTATGCGTGTGGGTGTATGCATGAGTATGTATGTGTGCATAAAAGATGTGCAGAATGATTAGAATATAGGTTTGGAGGGTTCAGGGTATCTCCTAGTCGAGCAGTCTCGACTAGAGCCTTCTTACTTGTTTGTTTGTGATTTTTTTACTTTGTGTACTGTAGACTGGGTTTGTTGGCTACGGCCATAAAGGACAGGCAGTCAAAGCCTTCAATCAACACGGCCCAGCACACACACACACACACACACAAATATACCTGCCATTCAGCTATATATAACTCTTTCTCCTTCTCTATATATATATATATATATACATACGCTCACATTACACCCGTATAACTTTGAAAAGTAAATAGCACAACGAACAACAACAACAGCAACTGAAAAGGCTGCTAAATGTTTACAAAAATATAAATATAACACAAAAAAAAAAAAAGAAAAAACACTAAAAAAATAGTAAAACAAAAATAAATAAATAAATAAATGAAAAACTTTATTAATTGCCTGCAAGTCTTTTTTTAAGTCGTCGCTCGACGCTTTGTTTGTTTAGGTAATTAAAAATATGGCCGTTTTTTTTTATTTAATTTTATTTACGAGTTTGACTACGCTCTGTAGTTTATGCTACAGCAAAACAAACTGGCCGTGGCCGTGACGTCAGAGATCCGTCACGAACGCCCGACTGCGGGCTGGCCGCTAGCTGTTGGCTGGCGTCCCTTTATATAATGGCCATATTGGGCGCTTAACATGTCGTATGCGTAATGCTCTTACAGCCGGTCGCTGGGTAGGCTTACATAAGATGTGTCCATGGCTCTCTAGGCGGCAGCTGTCCAACTAACGGCCAATGCCAACAGCAGCAGCAGCACCAACCGTTAAGCACGTGTAACTCAGTGTCAATGTGTGTGTGTGCGTGTGTGTGTGTGTGTTCATAGAATTGACACAATTGTCGGCAATGTCAATGCCTTGGCTTTAGTCATATGCACAGTGCTACGCATATGTATGAAAATTTGAATCAAAAATCAAATTATTGAAATTCTTTTCTTTATTTATACTTTACAAACAATTTATTAATAAGTTAATTTTATTTTTATTTATGACCTATTTTTATTTAATATTTTGTATTTTATATTTCCTATTTTTATTAATTTTTTTATTTACGATTTTATTTTGATTTTGTTTATATATTATTATTATTTGTCAGTTTTTATCAAAACAATGTACAATATTTTTTTGTTTTTTTTTTTTACAACTTTTTGTTTTAATTTAATTTAATTTAATTTTTTTATTATTATTATTATTATTATTATTATTATTATTATTATTATTATTATTATTATTATTATTATTATTATTATTATTATTATTATTATTATTATTATTATTATTATTATTATTAATATTATTATTATTATTATTATTATTATTTTTTTTAATAAACATATTCTTGTTTTTATAAAAATTAAACAAAAAAATGTTTTATTTTTTTATCTTCAATTTTTGAGTTAGTTAATTCATAAAACTGTATTTTTGTGAAAACAAATTTTTGTTAAATTTTTTTTTAATAAACATATATTATGATTAAAAATTTGTTTTTTTTTTCAATTTTTGATTTAGTCAACTAATAAAATTGTGTTTTTATCTTTAATTTTGGATTTAGTTAATTAATAATTTTTGTTTCCTTCAATTTTCTTTATTTAATCAATTCTCATTTTATAAATTTAATTCATTTTTTCTGTATCTAGTATACCACTAAATTTTTAATAGATAAATGTGAAATCTGAAGCTTTTTAAATACGTTGATAATTCACTTTATCTATTAATTAGTCAATTAATCGATTATTTAACAGACACACATTTGTAGCTCTACTGTAGGCCGCATGCTTTCGCCCTTAACACTCGATTCGCACACATTTTTGTCAGCTGTCGCACCACTGTTGTTGTTATGCCGTTAGATTGAGAGCGCGCTCGAAGTGCGCAGACGTCGCTCAATTGGGTCGAACTCATCACGGAGCTCAAACTCAAAGCAAATTTAGCTCGACTCAACGCACAGGCCAATTCACTCAATGTTTGGAATGTTAACTTGCCCTCTGCTACTGCTGCTGTTGCTGCGGTCGCTGTTGTTGTTGTTGTCGTTGTTGTTGTTGCTGTTGCTACTGCTGCTGTTGTTGTTGTGGTTCTTGTACTGTATTTTGCATCGTGCGTTGCCCTCCTCTTGGCGGCTTCTGTTGCTTTTATGTAATTACATTGCTTTCCTTTTTTTTTTCTCCCTTTTTCCTTACGCTGCTCGTTTTAATGCGCGCTCAATCAGTGATAAGAGAGTATATTGGTTGTGTATTGTCCTGTACCTGCGGCTATCCTTACGACACTATTGAATCTAAAAAGTTGGAACGTAATGAGTATAGATACGAATCTGTAAATGTGATATGAAAGGATATGAAAGGATATGCTAGAAATGCTGTAATTAAAGGTGCTATAGTGTGCAGAAATTTTGTATAATATGTGACCAAGATTAAAAGTATATCCCAGATATAGAAACCAGAAGAAATGGAAAACGTAATGACTGTTGACTTTCTCCTTTGATTTACCTATATAAAAGACTTGAAGCTAGAATCTCTTAGAGCTACAGGCAGAGCCAGATATACAGCTATACTAGCTATACAGAGCTATAGCTAGATGAACAGTTAGGACTATAGCTGGAGCTATATCTTGAGCTACAGCTACTGCTAGATTAACAGCTAGAATTGCATCTGAAGGTGCAGCTCGAGCTAGTTTAACTGTTACAGCTAGATCTACAGCTAGAGTTATAGCTTAAGTTAGAGCTAGAGCCAGCTTGACAGTTACAGATAGATCAACAGCTAGATCTACAGCTAAAGTTGCAGCTTAAGTTACAGCTAGAGCTGCATTAATAGTTAGAATTACAGATAGAGCTAGTTTGACAGTTATAGCTAGATCTACAGCTAGAGCTATAGCTAAAGTTACAGCTAGAGTTATAGCTGGAGTTACAGCTAGAGCTAGTTTAACAGTTACAGCTAGATCTGCAGCTAGATCTACAGCTAGATCTACAGCTAGACTTGCAGCTAGATTTACAGCTAGAGCTACAGCTACAAGAACTGATTCAACTATTTTTTTGACATTGTGAGCGGGTATTATGCAGTCATTGCAACCCTATCGTTTTCATTATATTTGTTTTACGTCTTTTTTTGTTTTGGCAATTTTTTCTTGTGTTTTTTTTTTTTTTTGTTGTTGCTGTTTTGTTTTTGGTGCTTTTGTAGCTGTTGGCTGGGACGATTACCTTTTGGGCTGCCGCCATTTTGTTTTGTGTGCCGACAACTTGAAGCATCCATAAATTGTAATTAAAGTGAATGGAGAGCACCTTAACTGCCTCTCTCTCTCTGTGTCTGTGTGTGTGTTTGCGTGTGTGTGTGTTAGCACACATTAATGGCAAACTCTACGAGCCGCATTGTCCACAAGTCGTTGGCCCATTAAGTCTAAACGCTCTTTGGCGCCAAAAAATGTTGGCAAGCAGCACTTGAGCAACAACAAGTTGCAATAAACTAACTTTTAATTAGATTACTTTAGATTGCAGCTGTTGCATGCAGCATGCAGCATCGAGCATCCGGGATCCAGGATCCAGCTGTATCTCAGCGTATTCATATTCAGTTGCTGTCGAGTTGAGATTTCAGCTTAGACAAGTATTCTAATTAGTTAAAACAATTAATTTCAAGGTTTTGGTCATATCATTATGCCAACATTATGAATGAACAAAGGAGTTGATTACGCAGCACTTAGTTGAGAGTTAATCAAGAGAGACATAACAAATGTGCTAGTGCTATATGGAGCATGAAGCGTTGCTTGTCTATGGCCTAGGCACATATGTTGAGTACTTTAAGCGTAGATTTGAGTAGCTGCTGGCATAGCTTTTGCGTTGAATGATTTACTGAATGATGGCTAAACTAAGAAATGCGAGGTGTGCCTTGAAAGTATGGCGAATTCATAGTTTAATATCGTATCGTATTTCTATGTCTTTCGATTGTGATTGTAAAGTTTACTTTCGCAGTGGATGTACTTGAGTACGGTAGGAATCTTCCATAGTTCCATATTGAGTTTTCATATGGCTTTGTAGATAATAGGGAACATAGAATGAAGTCCTACTCTATTCAAACTTAAATGTTGAATATATATCCGAAAATATTAGCCGTTTTGCATTATCTTTTAGGCACTTATAACTTTAGCTTAGAATTATTAATGTATCAGCTACAGCTATATATGATATTTGGGATGGGAAAGATGAAATGGAAAAATAAATAAATAAATACTTTGATTTTTAGTGAGTTATCTAAAACTACTAATAATTAAAGAGATCGAACAACACGTACTTCAAATGTATTATTGATTTTAATTTTTTTATGAAAAAATATGATAATAAAATAATAATAGAGAAATAGTATTAATAATAAATAACAGTGTTATAATGTAATGTAATGGAATGATTATTGATTTTTATATTTTTATTATTATTAAATATTATTATCAATAATAGTATGTATTTGATTCATTCCATTACATATTTCCATTACACATTTTTTTAACACTGTTAATTATTATTAATATGTACGATTTCTCTATTATTATTTTATTATCATATTTTGTTTATAAAAAATTAACTCAATCGATAAACTAAATCAAATTAAAATGCAGCAAAAAAATAATAATAAAAAAAAAAATTATATATATACATATATATATAAATAAAAAAAAAAAAAAAACAAAATAATAAATAATTAAAAAAAAATACAATTGTTTTTTTTTTTTTTTTTTTTTTTTTTTTTTTTTGAGAAATGTCAAAGCGTCCCATACTTATTGAACACACCCCGCACTCCGTCTGTAGGCGTCTTTACGTCAAAGATGGCAATATAAATTGATGTTTTCCGTCAGCAGCTTAAATGTGATTTCCCATAAAATGATTATTTACATACATATATACATATATATAAATTTATTTATATATTTACATATATGTATAGATATACATATGTTTGGATATATAAATACAGCTAGCACAAATACAGTTAGTTGACGGAAAGGCAACAGGCAACAGGCAACATCAGCAGCAGCAGCACCGGCTGCAATTTTGATTAATTTACCTGCACATCCTTTGGGCCGGATTCAACAGTTTGATTGCTGCGCGTACGGCACATGCCACACAACATGCACCACAACACACACACACACACACACACACACACAGACAGAGTTCGTTAGTGTTAAATTCAATTGCATTAAATGTTCAAGCATAGCTTTGTTTACAACTCTGTGTGCTGCAGGATGTGAGTTTTTTATTATCGATTGCAACGATTTGTCAGCTGGGAGACAATCAGAGTTCTTCTTGATGAATTTACCCGAAAATTTCAATTTCAATTCGTAATTTAAAATTTGGTTATCCTTCAGCCCTTGCCTTTTGCAATCCGTTCAGCCTTATGTAATCCAATCAGTTGGTCATAGCCATAATGGACTCCCTGCCCGACTGGCATTGGTTACATCTAGTTTCTAATTAAATAAATTTGATATGTCTACCTTTTGTAATGGATATATTTGCAGCAACAAAAGAAACGAAAGATTCCAATAAAAAAAAAGCACAGAAAAAAAAAAAACGACACAAACAGACCCTCATTTAATCACACTGCCTCGTTGAAATATGATATAATAGCTGAAGATATGTACGGTATGTATGTATGTATGTATGTACATATATTTGTATGTTTGTGCTTAGGTTCATTCATTGGAACGCTTAAAATTTTAACGAGAAATAGACGCGAGGACCTTTTGGGCCGGCTTAGACATGGATAGATACACGGACACATTGATGCCCGCTTGTCATGCAAAGGCCAAGCAAGGTGGATGCTCTAGGGCCATTGTCGTTATGTATGGGTGTGTGTGTGCCCAAAATGTAGCAGAAAACGAAAAACGAAAAACGAAAAAGGAGCAAAAGGAAAACTCAAGCCAAAGTGCAATCGAACATTTTGTTAATATACTTTATGAGTTTTGTCTGCGCGACGTGTTGCTGCCACGTCTCGCCGCGCTCTGACTGCCATGCCCTCGAGGGCTTTCAAAGCCAAAGTGTGGACCCCAACGCCCCCGAACCGCTTGAAGTCTACAAAAGACTGGCGCTCAGGGTTTGACGAATTGTGAATACACTAAGAAAAAAAACTGGTGTCAGTTTTCCAGGCAAATTTTCAAATTAACTTTGATGTGGTTTTTGCTTTACTATTTTTAGTATATATTATATTATATTATATATTTATATATACATATATATATTTTTAAATTTTTACTGTCAAGTATTTATTTTATTTTTTTTTTAAATATTCTCATATTTTTTACTTATATTTTTCTATGTACCTTAAATATAAACTCAGAAGTCCTTTAAAACTTTTTTAATATTCAAATCATCCTCAAATTGAGTTGACATTTGTTTTTCCTTAAAAACAGTGTTGCGAAACGTCTTATAATGGCACCCCTTCGCCATTCGTCCCGTTACATTTGTGTTGAGCGCATTTATAATGCCTTAAAATTCGTTTTAGGGTATTCCCATTGGCATTCCGTGAAGAAAAGTGACAAGACGACTGATTGACTGGCTGACTGCTTGACTGCTTGACTGCCTGCCTGACGGATTGACGGACAGAGTGTCGCTGTGACGCACGTATTGACAGGCAACGTTGGCTTCATTGTCATCTCTGCTGTTGCTTTCTATTTTGCCTTTTGGTTATCCACCTGAATGTGGGTCCCCAGTGGCATTGAGCAAAATGAAAATGAAAATGAAAATGAAGGAAAAATAGCAACAAGCATTTGGCTGCCAAGGCAGCTTATATGTATATACCACCACCGTCAGGCAGCCAGCCGTAGCTGCCGTTGCCGTTGCCTCGTTTCAATTTAGTCATTTTATTATTTATATTTATTATTATTTATTTATTCATTTTATGCTCGCCATTATTTGCCTGTCAGCCTGAACTAACCCACTGAACCAGAACAACGAAACCCAGAGAACAGAGCCCAGCGTTGCGAACCCAGAGCCAAGAGCCCAGAACCGACAACAAACCAATGAAGAAAACCAGCATAGTTTTCTCTTCTGTTCTTTATGTTAATGGCAAGCAAACCGCAAAAGGTTTTCCACCGTGTGTGTGTGTCTGTGTGTGTGTATGTGTGTGTATTGATATGGCAAATGTTGCGACGCTGTTTGGGGAATTGAAAGTAAATAATAAAGAGACTAGAGGCCAAGGTAGCCAGCATGGGTTTGGTCTTTGTCGTTCTATTTACTTTGGTTAAGCACCAACAACAACAACAACAACAACAACAACAACAACAACAACAACAACAACGACAACAGCAGCAACAGGAGACAAAGGGTTGATTCAGCATAGTTTTGGGGTCAAATCGTCAAAAACTTGAACCAACTTTTGCATTTCCTGTGTCTAGCTAATTGATCATGCGATACGAATACCTTTGGGAATAAAGTCCGGAGTCCTGATGCCGTCAACTTGCAATTCATATCCGGCGTAAAGCTTCAAGCTCAATAATAACGACAATGTTCCAAATCCGTTAGCTGATGACGTGCAGAGCGATGCCGCTGCATAATTTGCTAGTCTCCGTTTGCCGGTATCCGGGTACGGGCACGGTTCTGGGTACGGCTATGGGCTATGGGCTTAGGTGCAGCTGCCTGTCATTTCATGTCAATGGATTCCATTCTCATGCGCACAAATCAACGGATATTGTGCAGTGACAATTTCCGTCGTCTACTAGCAAAGTAAAAAATTATACGTTCGCCAAGTTTTACTTGATACAAAAGCGAAAACTTAGGCACCGAGCTAACCGGCCAGGTAGAGTCAGCCGTAGTCACAGCTAGTCAGGTGTCCTATGCGCGCTCTGCTACCAGCTACCAGCTACCAGCTACAGTTACGTGCAATCCAAAGCTAAAGCAGGCGAATGGGCGGCTCTGGGGCGGGTTGGTTTGGTTTGGGTTGGGTTGGACTGACACCGTATATCATGTCTCTGTGTGGGCCGTGCCGTGTGAGCCAAGCGGAAGATGGGGAAGGGGTGTTCGCCGATGACTGCATCGGACTGCATGCATGGGCATAATAAAGCAACTGGGGGCTGCTGTCGCCATTAAGGCCATGAAACATCGCTAATTGCAATGAGAACACTTGTTGATTGCACGGCAAACGCATGCGGGCTATGAAACCGGAGCAACGTTCAGCCGTAGCATCACAGCCGTAACTATAGTGCATACAGTGCCGTCGTCATATCAGGCTTTCAAGCCAAATGATTTATTGCCACATTTTATGGAAATAAGTTTGTTAACAGCCTCAGCTCAGCTCGGTGGAAATATTTGCATTCAGTGTGCAAATGAGTATAGAGTTCTTGAATAGATATTATTCATGAAATGAACTACTGAAGCAATCGTTTCAATTCAATGCAGTTCAATTTAATTCAATTCATTTCAATTATTTTTCGTTTCATTTAGCTTAATCCTTTCTAAACTTTATTAAGTTGTTCATTGGCTAATGAGCGATGCGTTTTATCTACTTGATTCAACTTTCATTGCGCTTAGCTAAAAGTTTTTAAACGTTGTTGAAATGTTTTATGGCTTTTTAAATACTTTCTTTACCGGCCACAGGCAGTAGAAATCATGGCTCATCTTCTATAGTATATATAGAAGAACAACTGAGTTGATTTAAGCGTAGACGTACATCAAATCTCTCTATCTGTACGTCCGTACATTTGTTTTTCTATAGAGCATATATATTCTTCTAGCAGTACGACAAGTTGAGCTTATCTAGTCAAGGACTTCTAACCCTTCATCTGTCTGCCCGTCCGTCCGCCTAATCGCTCGTTCGATCTCTTAAGCCGCAAAAGCTTGAAACTTTAAGCTTAAATTTATATTTCTATATACCACACGGAGTATGAGTATTTCACATTTTTACAAACTCATCCTCATCCTCATCGTATTTCCTGATTATCTAAAAAAAAAAATCGATAATTTCATTATATTTTCCCGGCGTGGATTGAATACCGTGAAAAGGTGAAAGCATCACATGTGCAGTAAGACCTTGTCGAGCTTGTCACAGATTTTATATATTTTGGATTTTTCGGATACCTGCCTCCATTGCCGGAGGGAGAGCCCACTAGTCGTTCCCGATTATAGTACACCTACATTTATTATACACGGCCAGGAACGTAGAGGAATACATTCGTTTTGTGACATATTTCTTTTGCAGCTCTGTCGCCTGGCCATTTCTCAGTGTGAGGGCAAAGCAGAGAGCTGAAATTTATAATATACATATATACATGTATACCTTTGCCTTCATCTAATAAAGTATTCAGATTGCTCGGCGCTTGGTGAATTGGAAAAAGCAAACTTTTTCTTCAATCATATTAAAGGTGTAATCCCAATGTTTTCCAGTTAAATCTGTTGGTCCACATTACGTAAATCTGTAAACATTGCTTGATTTTAGCCAATTCTGAATTGAAGCCAAAGCCGAATTTCTTATGAAAACATTTCGGAATATACAAATTCACCTTTGGCATTTGCCTTTGCTTTCGCATTAAATTATAAATATTTGATGATATGTGATACGCTTAGAGGAGCTTAAAATTTAGCTATTTGGCTTCTTTTTGTTTTTGGGTTTCTCTTTTATTTTTTTGGGGGTTTTCTAGATATGTTTGGAATTCGCCTAGATGCTTGCCTAATTGGCTGCCTTTGTGATTGGGCCGTGTCCGTGGGATTTGAGGGCTTTGTGCTTTATAGAACTGAAGCGCATTATCTGCATAAATAAATTGTAGATGAAATCCATTCAGACTGCGAATAGTGTTTTATTTGGCTCTGTTTTGTTTGCTACCGCCACTCGATGCCCATTTTCAGTTAAGTTTTATGTTTGTTATTGTAATTTTTAATGCACAAAGAGAGAGAGCGAGAGAGAGAGAGAGAGAGTGTGTGTGTGTGTATATGTGAATATATCTTTATATATTGCCGTATCGATTGTCTGGCTGGCAGGGAAAGACAAAGAGCCGACTGCTGCCTGCCCAAGAGCTGATAGAAAATTCCTTTTGAGTGCAAGGACGCGCGCGCTCGCTCAAATGACGCTCCAAGGGACTTAAGATGGGCGCAGAGCAAACAGCCAAAAGAATTCAGCGAATCTACTGTCTGCTGCCTCTCCATCTCTCCCTCTCCCTCTCCCCCCCTCTCTGTCTGTATGTCTGTCTGTTCGGCCAAAACAAATAATCGTTGGCTATTGCTGCTACAAAGGCTTACCATATTGTATCTCTAAGTCTAATTCGTCCTGCGCTGTTGGTGGCCCTTCGTCCTGCCCTTTCGGGCTACTTTGCTTGCACTAAAATTTCGTTTATTGTCAACTGGGGAGCCGTTAAATCGCCAAAGACTCAAGCTCCAGCAAATCACGAGAACAAAAAACAACAACATAATAAATATATGACGGAAAAAAAAAAAAACAAATAACATAATACCCATTTTTTGTTAGCCCGACCCAAACCATTTCACGGTCGCTTTTGTTAGCCAAATTCTAGATATGATTGCGAGCACTAAGTAGTCTATATTGCATATACATATAGTCGAATTTTATGAAAGGGTATTACCAAGCAAACACACATTTGTGAGTTGAGTCTATTGATAATGTGGCTTCGGGCTGCATTGGTTCCTCAAATTTTTTTTTAACAGGCAGCCGGAGGTTGTTGGATCTGTTTGTCTGTCCGTTCATTTACCTACGTTAATTTGTTCTGCCCGTCTGTCCTTTCGCTTTTCTCTCCGTCCGTCCCTCCATCCGTCTATCTATCCATTCATTTGTCCATCCTTCCATCTGTCCCTTCGGCTGTTTCTCTGTCTGTCCATCGGTCTGTCAGTTCAACCAGCCGTCTGCCCATCTTTCCATCTATCCGTCCGTCTATCCTTTCGCCTGTTCGTTTGCCCGTCCGTCTGTTTGTCTGTCAGTTCGACCATCCGTCTGCCTATACGTCCATGCGTCCGTTTGTGCTTTTGGCCCTACATCTGTCCCTCCGTCTGTCCCTCCGTCCGTCTGTCCCCCGTCCCTCCGTCCATCTGTCAGTTTGACCATCCGTCTGTCTATACGTACATCCATCCGTACGTATGTCTATTTGTTCTTGTGACCCTTCTTCTGTCCCTCCACTCGACGGTACGTTCGTCCGTCCGTCTGTGCTCCTGCCCGTGCGTCCGTCCGTCTGTCAGTTAGACTATCCGTCTGTCCATGCTTTCGTCTGCCTGTCTGGCTCTACGTCCACCTATACCTCCGCCTGTCCATGTGTCTGTCAGCTCGTCTGTCCATATCTCCATCTATCTGTTCCTCCATTCGACTGTCCATACCGTCTATACGAATGCAGCGATCTCGTAAGACACAAGAGCTACAGTCTTGCAGTTGAGCTTATCATTTTTTTGTTTGCTTTTTTTTCGATGTTACCTTATTCCATGTCCTTGATATCGTTAAGAATCTTACATTGTTTTCCGTAAGCGAACACTCTTATAGCAGGAATTACCTCTTGCAATATGTCAAGTGAGTCGCTTCAGGACAATTTTATCTGACAGCTCTTGCACCTCGATACATGAAGCACACGTTGTCAGATCCCTTGGCACTCTCGATGCATGACTGAAATGAATATATTGAAATACTCGAATGTATGTAGCTCTCATATATGCTTAAGCTTAAGTGAAATGCTCTCATAGATAGATTTGCATATGCCACATGGTGTATGCGGCAAAGGCTTTGCGCTCGCAACTTCTGGCTCTAATCAAAAACAGAAAATGAACAAGATTTTCATTTGGAATTTGCGTAAACAAATTGTCAGCTCTCGATTGGGAAAATGTGAAATGAAAAGCTCTTGTGATGAGCTTATCAATGTGTCTGGCTATCAATGAAGTTCACTGTGAATGTGTGTGAATTGACAAACTCAATTGATTTAATTGAGATTATGTGCTCTAATCAATGGCAAGAGCTAACCATATAGGGTTGCCTTACACTTGATGCCAGAGTGAAAAAGGCAAATCACAGTGGACAGCTGCGCATGGATATCAAATTGTGAATGAATGCAGCGGCAGTTGCAGTTGCAGCTGCTGCAATTGGCAAACTGTTTGACAGCTGTGGCCAGCGAAAATGACAATTGAATTGTGAAAAGCTGGCGACAGGCTTTTGCCACTGTCATATCCTGTGGTCAATTGCATTTTGCGATACTCTCATTGTCGAGTTGACTCAAATTCATTTTGTTACTTTGTGCTGCGAGCCATGTAATTTCTCATCAAATATTTAATTAGGCTTGCGTTTGAATTTTGTATTTACATTTGAATAACAAATTCGAAATGCACTCTAAAAAAATATATAAATATATGTATAGAAAAAAAGGATATGTATATAAATACTACTGTCTGAATATTCACTTGGGATATTTAGCAAAAAATTGTCTTTAATGTTACGCTAGATCATAGAAATAGAAGTGCCGTAAAAGTAGGATTGAATAGCTAAAGCAGACATCGAAGGCGGAGTGATTGATGATGCTTAAGTTATATAAATGATGATTGCTTTGATAAGGTTACATGAGGAAATCAAACGAGGCTTTGTTTTTTTTTTAATATACATACATCCAATTTGTAACTTCTTTCAATCTAAATGAAGTATAGGTAAAGTCTTTAATTTATGGGGAATTACTTTAAAGAGCATAAATTGTATATACTCGAATAAATCAATTATACTAAAATGTGCAAAAGTTCTTTAGCAAATTTCTCTTACTCATAATCTCCCAACTCTCTAGCTGTTCCATAAAAAATTGATTCAAACGAATAATAGATGATCTTTTCTGTTTTATTTAGCTGATAACTAGAATATGCTAGTATGATTCATATACGACTTACTGTCTAGTATATATAATACGAAAGTATAGTATTTATACTACTACTATCTAGTATTTATAGTATTTCTGTTACAGTGGGCATGCACTTAAATTTTGTGGGTCAAGGTCAACAGCCTCGTCGCATGGCGCCTGTCGATCTCTGCTCCTAAAATGTATAAATTTTCTGAATAGTTGCTAAATTTACTATGGCACATACATATATATATACATACATGTATGTATATATGCCATATCTTATCTGTTGTACACACACACACACACACACACACACATACATACTTCTGGTATTGCAGCTAAATGGTTTTTATTCTACGCATTTATCATTTATGGATCTGGGGCGGACACTGCGTCATCGGTGCGACGATGACAGCGCCAGCAGAAACGTAAAACTAAAAAACAAAAACAATCAAATGATCATTATCGTTGTCATCATCATCATCATCATCATCAGCAGCATTATCATTATCATTGGCATGTATCTGTGCGCTAGTTTATTTTCATTACGTTAATTCATTTGTAAATATTTTCCTTAACTTTAACAGCCAGAGTCGCTAGCTCTTGTGGTTGTTGTTGTAGTTGTTGTTGTTGCTTCGCTTGTTGTTTATATACCGATTTTCCAGCATGCCGCCGCACGACGCACGCTGCACGCCCACGTCCACACCCACATCCATGTCCATGCATTGGAGCAAGGGTTTATTTTCGGATAGAGTAGTTGGGTGCTCCATTTCATTGGTATTTGCTGTCATTCATACGCCTTTCCCCCTACCCCTCCCCCTCCACCTATAACACACACTGCGCACAGTGGGCAATCAATCAGGCATTAAAGCAGAGGCTTTGCCCCTACAAATCAACCAAATCATATCACATATACATATATGTATGTATGTATGTATGTATGTATGTATGTAATTGCAGTTTGCAGTGTCTTTGTGCTCAGCTGGAGACCGAAGGACACAAAGCCAATGTCTATGATTATAGAAATATTCAGCAAGCTCGAAGATGGAAATAATTGCTTCTTCGTCAATTTGCAGCAATTATTCACATTTTAAAGAAGATGATTTTCTATTTAATTGATATTTGATTTGGTAATGGTCATTGAGCTTTGCTATTTGCTTTGCTATTTCAAATGAAACTCTAAGGATTTATTATGCATATAATAAATAGGTGTTGGGTACTGTTTATTATGTCTAATATTATCACAAATGTAGCTAAATAAGAACTAGTTTTGCTTTTACTATGGACTTTTTTTTTAGACATACGGACATGACTGCATAAAGTTGATTCGATAATATATATACTTGTATGTATGTATATGTATTTTTACATAATATTAGTCAATTTTATGTTCTCAAAAAATGGATGTAAAATTAAAATAATAAAAACAAATAGTAAGAATGAATGTATGAGGCTATTGGACTTATGGAAACAAATATTTCCGCTAAGTATTTCCTCTTTCTTCTAAGTAATTCTTCTATGTAATTCCGCTACGTAATTCCTCTACGTCTTTAATGCTTAGCTGATCGATCACACACTTCACTTCACATGGTCGCGCTGACCCCCAGCAGGCCTGGACGACTGAAGACTGACTGAAGAAATGCTGCAGCTGCTGCCCTTTATATAGGGCCACTTTTACTCAAGCACTGTCTCTCTCAAATGATGAGCCCGACGGCAGGTAGAGCTCATTGCGTTGCCTTTCAAGTGAGCAATGGGAACGCTCTCTACTGCTGTGAGCATTCTAGCTTCGTTTTACCTAAATACAAATACCAAATGAATACGGCTACATATACATAGACAACTTTAGTGATCTTCTACACTTCTTCTCTACTTGCTTTTACTTTTACTTATTTTTGATTTTTATTGAAATTTTTATTTTTATTTTTACTTCGATTTTTATTTTTTAACTATTATTCTTATTATTATTAATTCTAATTTTTATTTTAATTTTATTATTATTATTATTTTTATTTTATTTTACTTAAATTTTTACAACTTAAACAATTATTATTATTATAATTATTATTATTTATATTTTATTTTTATTTTTTAATTATTATTTTCATTGTAATTATTTTTAATTCTTATTTTTATTGTTATTAATTTTTATCTTTATTATTATTGTTATTTTTATTTTTATTATTATTATTATTATTTTTTTTATTTTTATTTTAATTTTTATTTTTATTTTTATTATTATTATTATTATTATTATTATTATTATTATTATTATTATTTTTATTTTACTGCATTTTTTGTGTTTTCATTTTTTTTTTCATTCTTTTTGATGTGCCCTCCACTGTCCCAGAGATCATAAACAAAGTCTTCTACAAAATTTAATTAATCTCATGCAATCCTTTATCCATATAAATTTCTTATTTAAGTAATATCCATTAATTTTTTAGCTTTGCCAATCAGCAGTCTGAACTAATTCGAATTTTAATCAATTGGTCACACTGTGCAGTGGTTGGAGCTGGAGTCGCTGCTGTTGTTGTTGTTGTTGTTGTTGCCACGTTGCTGTGTACTCAATGTATTTGCATGCCATTTTTTATGGCTCAACACTTGGCGCGTTGTCTATGCACGCCCCCAATACACAAGCCAAACCAACATGCCAGCACACGTCCCCGCCCCCATCCCCGTACCCTTACCAACCGTTCGCGGCTGCTCAGGCCATTGGCTGTGTGCATTTGGGTTAGTTTAGCATTTGCAGAAGCGCAATTGATGATTAAGCGCGTTGGCCATTAATTGCTGTTGGCCTGGCCAACAGTGGCAGGGCGTGCGAATAAAAGTGAATAGCACTGAATGCTTGAAGTGAATGTGAATGTGAATGTGAATGGAAGTGAATGCATTAAGTGCAGCTGTAGCTGCAGCACCATGACTGGGCGTGGCAGCTGAATGTGTGGCACTGATTTATGTAAATTGGCATTTTGATAAGCCGGAAGCATTTAAAGCTCTTTAATGGGCAGCAGCCAAAATGACAATGACATTGAGTGTGTGCAGCCTTGGTGCTGTTATATAACAGTGCGCTGCGCTCTCTCTCTCTCTCTCTCTCTCTCACACTCAATCGGTTATAAAAATAGTAAATTCCTGAAGCGAAAAGCAGCCAAGCTAAAAGGGCGAAAGGAAAAACTATCCATGATTGCGCACGGCAAATCGATTCGGCACAGCAGGAGGCAAGGTTTTCTTTCACGCAGCCAAAGGAAAAAGTTGCACAAAATGTTATTAGTTAGCATATGTTAAAAGTTAACAGCCATGTAAATTTGGATTTTTATGTGCTTAAAGCTGCTTTGAAGCCATTTCATTTTTATACTTTTTCACTTTTTGCTCCTTTTTTTGCTTTTTGCTTTTGGCTTTAAACAAAAGTTGAAATTTCAAACTTTTTCGTATTATTTAACAGCTTTTTGGCATTTACAAAAAAAAAGAAGAGAAGTAAAAGCAGCAGAAGTTATTAAAGCACGTCTGAATAAATATTAAATGGTTTCACAAAAGTTTGCATTAGCATTGGAAATTGTGGATGCGAAAGGTGGTCTATGATAGCCATGGTTAGCTCTATAAATATGCTTAGGACACCTAGGCCAGAACTATGCTGAAAAGCTGGTTAGAAAGTTTGCCGTACAGCGCTAACAAATGACGGAATAAGTAGTCGCATTTATATAAAAGAAAAACTGGGAGTGGGACTGGAACTGGAACTGGAACTGAGACTGGGAGTAGCTCTGGCATGTGGTGAGGTCCTTTGTCTTGGGCCGGAGACAGTCGGGAGTTCTATTTATTTGCCACTTCATTATTGTGCGCACAAGGTGTCCGACGAGCAAGGAGCAAGGACTAAGCGCGAAGGACACCAATGCCAGCTGCTGGCTAACTGCTCGCCGCGGTGGCAGCTGTAAAATTAATTTGAAATGTTCTGCGGGTTGCTGCGGTCGTTGCAGCCGGTTGGGGCTCTGCCATCCTGCCCACCCGGCTCACATACCATTTGGCCAAAGCTGGAAAGAAAGAAAAATTTAAGTTGAATTTCACTCAGATAGTTGAAGTCTGGCTGGCGCAATCCTTTGTTGTTTCACTTGTAGTGCCAGCAAAAACTGAATGTTGCTTCTTCAATGAAGTCTTACAGGGGCAACAAGCTTAAGCTGAAATTATCCCTTTAGCTGCTCGCGTCCAAAAATGGAGCACAAGTATGAGGCAAATTCCATTTAAAGTTTGGGCAAGCTGAGAACGTTAGATATTCGCGTTTCTAAGATGCCGTTCGCAGCCAAGGAGATGCGGACAGCTTTTTCGGGGGAAGTATTTCAATTTTGTATTTTTAATTACGGACTGTGGCAACGATACAGCAACACTGACTAATTAACAGCAGCTCGGCAGTTGGACGGACACACACACACAAACACAGACAGAGAGAGCTCGTCAGGATGGCGGCATGCCAAAGGATAGCCAGGACTGAGCCTTAACTGAGCTGTGCTGGGTTTACTTAACTGGCAGCCAGTCAGCATAATAAGTTAAGCATACGAAACGTTTGCGCGGCGAATTTCGTAGAAAAGAATGATGAAGACGACGAAGAGGCAGATGAAGATGAACAGCACACACACACACAAAAAAGAAAAGAAAAGAGAATTTAATATTAATAAACTAATTGTAGGCAGCACAAAGCGCTGACGTCGCCTCGTCGCCTCCTCGCCTCGTCAGCCGCATCCTTTGAGCCCAGTGGCAAAGTTGTTATGTTGTCGCTTCAACAATGTGGCAGGCAAGCAGCAACATGAACGGTTGGTAACAGCAACGAAAATGAAGAAGAAGCAGCGCACAAATCGCTGCTAACACTAAAAATAACAATTTCCGCTCTAATAAACATTTCCGCTTCGTGAAATTTAACATTTTACAATAAATTAAGTGAGAAGAAATAACCATATAAGCCACAACCATATAGCATATACCAATACACACACACACACACACACACACACACACACATACGCATTCACATGCATATATATACATATACATATATAAATTTAGATATACATCTTTCTGATGTTGTTGTTGTTGTTGTTGTTGTCTCGTGTTTGGGCAACTTTCTTATCGATCAAATTTAGCTCATCTCTGTGCACAAAATATATAAATATAGAACAATTTTTAATTGATTTTTGTAACGCTTAAAGCGCCTTAAATTGAATCGGCTCTATAAGGCTGTATTTATGGAAAGTGCAAGAAATGTATTTAAAATGATAAATAGGTAGATAGATGGTTAAATGGTTAAAAATAGGTAGATATATATATTGATAGATAGTTACTTAGATGGAGAGATAGATAGATAGATAGATAGATAGATAGATAGATGGATAGATATGGATAGATAGATAGATAGATGGATAGATAGATAGATAGATAGATAGATAGATAGATAGATAGATAGATAGATGGATGGATAGATAGATAGATATATATTTCAGATAGATAGATTGATTGATAGATAGATAGATTGATTGATAGATCGATAGATTGATTGATATATCGATAGATAGAGTGATATATCGATAGATAGATAGATAGATAGACGTATGTATATCAGACGGACGGGCACATAGACGTATTGAGGAACTACCTGACGGACTGACAAAGTTACTAACAGTCGGATGGACAGACGGAAGGACAGACGGAAGGACAGGCAGAGGGGGCAAAAAATGGATGGACAGGCGAGTTGACAGGCAGACGTTCGGACAGACAGATTGCGACATACCCGGACGGACAGACAGACAGACGGAATGGCGGATAGAAAAACCTAAAGACAGAACGGAGGGGCAGACGAACATTCATCCCCATGTCTCCAATTGAAAAAATTCATTTATTTAATATAATTTACAATTGATATAAAATTAAAGCTCACTTCTTATGCATGAAGTCCTTCTTCTATATGAATCAGAGCAGTAAGAAACATAACAAATATTAGACTAGCTCATATTATCTATCATACATTGTTCTCATACTAAAATGTTCATAAACCGTCGAGCAGCAGAGCCAAAGACAACAGGTACTCGCATAATCCAGATGATGGCTATGAAATTTCACTGCTTTTGGTTAGAGCACCACAATGGACTAGCATCCAGTTGAGGCTCACACTCCAACTGTCCGTTTGTCTTGATTGCAGCTCTTTAGTTTGTGGCGTGTGCAACAAAATGTTATTACGCTCATGAATAGCAAATGCAGAAGATGCTTGACACGTGCCGCAGCAAGCATTAAAATGCAGCCAGTTGTGTGTGTGTTTTTGGCTTGTTTGCTTGCCATAAATGCGCTGTGTCAATGTTGCAAATTGTGGAATATGGCGTGAAGCATACCGTGCGTATACGTTATGTGCCATATATATACACATAAAGCATACGCAGCGTTGGCTAGGCATGATTTATGTGAAATACAGAAGTGGAAATTAAAGGAGATATATGTATGTACAGATCCAAAAGATAGCCCCGCATATTATTGCGGAAACTTGCCCTGATTTCCTACCTCTGATTGTTTTTTACCTGTCTGTTTGATTTACAAAAAAAGAAAAGAGGAAGAAGCAGCACTTAATGCTGTTACACTCAGACAGAGACACACACACACACACACACACAGACAACGCTGGAAATTTATTCTGGAAATGACTTTTGCATGTTGCGCCGACAGAGCGAGGGCTGGCAAATAGGGTGGGGGAGGAGGGCGTGCGGATCCTTAGAAATGTGTCGACTGTCACGTACTTGTTAAATTAAAAACGATTACTTACTCAAATTTGCTGTCGCTTTGTTGCACTTAATTTAAATTGTTATCGTTATTATTTCTATATAAAGTCAGCGCCAGTTGGGCGCTGCTCGGCAATAGGTGGGCCTCTGGGGTGAGTTGAGTGTATTTCAATTAAAAGGATATGCCGCAGGATGCGTTAGCAGCGCCCAGGCCAACAGATGGCATTGGTGGCGGCCTGGGTTAGAGTGGAGTGATGTGGAGATGTGGCGCGTGGCGCTGACAGCATTGAAAACAATTTTTGCCAAGCAACCGAAATGAAAATGGAAAATGCTTGAAATAATGAAATAAAACTGAATTATGAGCATAACAAATACAAATTCAAGAAAATATAGTAACAAAGCACAAGAACAAGCGAAGCAAAATGAAAATGAGAATGAGAATCAGAATGAAAATGGAAATGGAAATGAAAATGCGGCTGGCATAATTTAAAAAAAAAGCAAACAAAATTAAGTAAACGAAAGCCACAGATTGAATTCAGCCGCTGCCACCAGTTCCATAAAACACAAACGCCACGAAAGCGCCAACAAAAGAAATTCTACAGAAATATGGTCACACTGCGAGCTCAAATTGAGTTGAATAACTATATGCATATACATATTTTAAGTTGATTTATATAGGTATATATCTATGGCAGAAAGTTATGAAAGAGTTGAAAAAGTTTTTTTTTTTTTCTGAAGTTTTTACCTCATTTCCGTTGAATGGAGCAGAGCTCGCTGGCAAGGCGTGTGTGTGCGGCAGCTTTGCTTTTTTAATTGAAATGAAAAATGAAAGAGAATGTAGAGTGTGGGCATATACATATACATACATACATACATATAATCGTAAGTCGGCTAACGGCTTATGCAAAAAGGGTTCAGGTTGAGGTTCAGGTTTCATTTCGATTTCGCTTTCGCTTTCAGCCGACGCTGCAAAACTTTAGGCCTGGCTAACGGGCAACGGGTTCAGGCCTAAGCAGCTTTGGCCCAACCTCGTCCTTGTCAGCGGGAGAGGTAGAGGCAGCGGTAGAGGCAGCGGCAGCGCCATCGTCATCATCATCCACGTCATCAGGCAAAGAAATCGCATGACAAGCCGCAATTTTTATGACAGGAAGCGACAAACTAATATACACAAGAAGTTTTTCATTTACATTGCGGTTAATGTTGTTATTGTTATAGTTAATGCCATTGGCATGACGTCACAATGCCTCGGCTCAAGAGCTTCACAAAGCCAGCACCTGATACAAGTGGGAGCTCAACAAATTTACAGGGTATTCAGTGGAGTGTAACCAGCTTGTTGTTGGCAAACACAACAGCAATCAATTTATTTACTTTATTTTGTATACATTTTGTTAAAAACACCTTGCTGTTGCGTATACGCCCCATCGACCTTGGCTAAAAGTGAAAGCCTAGCAATTATTCAATTTATTTCACTTGCATTGGCCTCACTTCAAGGCAAATATTTTGTAAATCCTCAACTTAGTTTATTTAGCTGCAAACTTTAATCTCGATCGGCTAATGAATGGGAGTTATGCACATGCTATAATATGCATGATATGCAAAGCCATTTGAGCTCGAGTGGACGCAGTGTCTATTCACATTTAATTGAGTCCTTCACAATGCTTATGCCTTAATAGCGGAGTCAAGTGACGCCAATAAACTGTAATTTATACACAAAGCAAGGGCCGTACCGAACCCCGTACGATTTCCGCTCAAGGCAATAAATTGACATTGGCAAGTTGTTCGCGCTGTAATTAAATGTAATCGAATCGTGTGCTCTCAAGATGGGCCCGACCAGATATTGTGGGGCGAGGTAATATTTGCTGGTCTGTTAGCTAATATCTATAAGCAGCTTTCGTCAGTTGGGCGCTCAGTCGGTTAATCAGTCCGCTTGGCATTCAGTCAGCCAGACACGTTCAAATTTCATTTAGTTAATTCAATGAACAGTTCCTATCTGAAGTCAAATTAGTCGGGGTGCAGAGCAGGGGACCTTGTGTTGTGGATTGGCATGGCAGAGGGGGGGGGGGGAAGGTTACTGCTGGGCTCACACACTATCTCATTGCCCGGCTGCTTAAGGCTGTGGTTAGCTGCTTTTTACTTTGACTCGACGCTGCGGTTTTGTCCCAAGACGTGACGCAAATGAAGATGGCGAAACGTGACGAACTGATCGGCGAGCGTGGACAGAGGGCGACGGCGGCATTGAATGGCGGCGCCTTAGCCAAAAATCGAGAAAAGCTGACAAAGCAAACATGAGCCAAAATAGACAACAACAGAAGAAGAAAAAAAAAACGAGAGAAATACAGTAAAAAGGGAAAGAGAAGCAAGTAAACTATGGGCAAATACATTCAAAAGGGATAACAAGCGGAGCAAAGGCTAAATAAATATGTGAAAATTATTTATTGGCATTAAATAGAAATGAACTGTATATAGACTTTACTCGAGTTTATCGATAGTCCAAGCCCATTTATAGTTTATATAATTGTGGTATATGCATTCACTGTGGATATGCATACAGGTATGTTCATGAAAATAGAGGGAGTGTGTAAGAGAGGCATGGATAAATAGAGCGTGAGAGATAGGTAGAGAGAGAGAGATAGAGAGAGAGAGAGAGAGAGAGAGAGAGAGAGAGAGAGATAGATAGAGAAGGAGGAAGAGAAAGAGATAGATAGAGAAGGAGGAAGAGAGAGAGAGAGATTGATAAAGAAGGAGAAGGAATGAGAGAGAGATATATATATAGAGAGAGAGAGAGAGATAGGCAGAGAAAGAGAATGATGGGCAGAGATAGATAGAGTTAGACAGAGAAAGAGAGAGATAGACAGAGATAGATAGAGATAGACAGAGATAGATAGAGATAGACAGAGATAAATAGATACAGAGAGAAAGTGAGAAAGCCCTCTTTCCTTTCTAACTCACTTTCGCTATTCTACGCGACTTTCGTGCAATTTATTTTGATTATTTGGAATGT
>JAWNOM010000484.1:4815000-4875000 GCA_035045965.1 Drosophila aldrichi
AAAAAAATTTGTACACGCACGCAAATCGCCAAGAGTTTTGTCCAAATGAAGCCATTTGTATGGCCGGCCTGGCCTCTGCCAGTGTCTGTGTGTGTGTCTGTGTGTGTGTCTGCGTGTGTGTGTGTGAGCCGCTTTGTTATGTTGACAGCCCCATAAAGGCAATGAGACGCCGCTGGAGAGCCAAGCAGTTGGCTCCGCACAAGGGCTAGATGAATGACTGTGTCTATGCTGCCGCTGCCGCTGCTGCTTCAAACTGTAAACTTGCTCCTAAGTAATTTGCCTCATGAAAATGGCCAATTTGAGCTGAGCAACTTGCTCCGGCTACGGTTCGAGCATACGCAAAACTTGTCCACGCCATGACGCTGAAAAGTTTGCTACGCAAAATTTGTGAACCGAGTCGACTGGAGTTTTTCATTGTTTTCTCACTTTTTGCCGTGACACGCAAACGTCCAGGACGCAGCATTGTTAAAGTCCCACTTTAAGCTGTTTATTAAAGCCTTTCAGTTTTTTTGTGGGGCACCACTGGCTGCAATAATGCACAAACGGTGTCGTGCTGCCAACTTGTCAAAATTTTTGCTTTTCGTTTTCAGCTAGGCATTCTGCCAATCGGCCAATCGATCAATCAGACAAACCCGAAGCCGATCAATTAATCATGCAGTCAAACACAGGCCACAGGCCGAACAAATGGATTCTCACATGCGTTACATGACGTTAACTAACACTGCCACAGACAGTAGCACAAAACTGTTGCACACTGCTGTGGCATGTCTGGCTCTCTGTTCATCACTCGGCTAAAGAGTCGAGAGCAAAAATTTGCAACAAATTTAGAGCATTTAGCTAGTGTTGGAAATAACACTAATTCTGGGCTACAAATATTTCATGCTTTTTTTTTTCGTTTTCTCTAAGTAAAGTTGGCTGACAATGCTGCTAGAGTTTCAGCTCGGAAAAGTTTTCTTTCTAAGTTTTGCATTATACAACACTGTCGAAATATTTTTGCTGCATGAGCGGGTGTTAAGGAATAGCTTTTATAGTATCTATGTGAAAAATAAGCAAACTTAAGTAAATTTAAGCGAAAACTTTGCAATAAAAATCTAAATAATAATAAAAATATAAGAATAAATTAATTTAATTTATAAAAAAAAGTTTTTTTATTAATTTTGTAATAAGGGGAATTTAAAGTTTTTCAGATTTAGTGGTTAATACAAATTTTTATTATGATTTTTTATTTCTTTTTAATAAAATACCAAAAAATATTATTATTATAAATTCTAATAATATTTGATTGTTAAAAATTTTCATTGATTTTTTATTTTTATTTTTTTTAATAAAATACTAAAAAATATTATTATTATAAATTCTAATAATATTTGATTGTTACAAATTTTCATTGATTTTTTATTTTATTTTTTTAATAACATACCAAAAAAATATTATTATTCTAAATTATAATAATATTTGATTATTAAAAATTTTTATTGATTTTTTATTATAAAAAAAAAAAATGATTTTTTCTTATATTTTTTGAAGCGTTGAGTCCGCATTTAAAAAAAAAAATAAATTAAAAAAAAAAAACAAAAAATATTATTATAATAAATTATAATAATATCTAATAAAATTAAATAATTTTTTACATTCAATTATTCAATTTAAATTTGTTTTTTTTTATATTCTTTTTTTGTCGAAGTATTAAAATTTATTATTTTTTCATATTAACATCTTAATAAAACTCCAAACCTTAAGGTACTGTACCCACAATGTTGAATAACAGTCCGCTGTTAAGACTAACAGCTGTTAAAATCAGCTTTAATACCCGATAATTTGAATTTTTCCCCATAGTGCACTGTAGCTCAGGTGGTGCAACATCAGCAGCATCCGCATCAGCTTTAACTGTTGTTATGCAATTGAAAAATGTGCTAAAAATTTACTCAGCTGTGGTCTACAGCCAGCCGAGTGTTGCTTGGCTGCTGGCTCTTGTTAGACGTCTATTAATAGACATGGATCAGGTGGCAGCAGAGGTAGCTTATTGATTTTCAGGCAGACATACATACATATATGTAAATGTATATGTATGTGAGCACAATGGATGAGCTACACAAAAATTCTGCCTGTGTATGTGTGTGTGTGTTAACGTTTACGTGTTAATTTTAAAATATTGACCAACTCGTTGGGTTTTATGACCACTTGAGTCCATTTGTCACTGTTTCAGTATGCTTCAAAGTTCACAAAATTTCGTTGCATACTTTTATGGGTCGAGCGAAAACTGAAGCTGAAAGGCTTAACACATGCGTGTGTGCGTGTGTGTGTGATACATTTTTAATGGCCATTAAAATTAATTGCATATTAAGTTGAATTCATTATTTAATGAAAATAATTGAAACTAAATAATGCAAATTGCTCGCATTAAATTGCATTCTGAACAAATGTCTCTGGGGTTCAATTTATGAAATTGTTTTTAACGATGATTTCATAATGACTGTAACTGTAATATAATATCCATGCGGATTTGATGTGCATTGAGCTGTGCTGTGATGTGCTGTGCTGTATGGGACACATACACATGTAATGCTCGGCCAGCAGCATTGAGTGCAAATGGAACGTGACCGAATTGCGGTTAGTTTTATGGCAAGACATCTTCGTTGTCTGTGCGGAGCTGCGCTTGTGGCAGGGCATTAATTTTATGCATTAAATGCGTTGACAGCTTGTTTGGCATGCCCACATGGCCTGGCCACACGCAGGCGTGCCAGCAAAGGGCGGAGTGGACAGCCGGACAGACGGACGGACGGCATTTTGGGTCAAATTTTAATGCACGCAATGCCGCAGACAAGACCACAAAAAAAAAAAAAAAAGAAAAGAAGAAAATGAAAAACTGTACAAGCAGCAAGGACATCCACATCGACAAAGGCGGCACCGTTCATGTCCTTTGGCATATGTGTACACGTCCACAGTTCAAGATAAACAAAGTGAAGCCTCTGTTAAGAAAGCTGAAGCAAAAAGCACAACAACAACAACAACAACATCTAGAGAGTACCAATGAGAGCACAAACAAATATTGGAAAAAAGGCAGACAAATTTAGTGGAACAATAACAACTAGAATGGTCCTATATAAACATATATTATTATTATTATTTTTCATATATGTATAATTTAAATCAATTTTTGGATTGTTATTCAGAGACAGAAAAGAAGACAAAAAAAAAAAAAAAAAAAATTAAAGGAAAATACATTTTTGACTGCTTTGTTTATTGTCTGGAAAGTTTGTTAAAAATTCACGAATTCAGCTTTAGGCTCAGCTTCACAAGAGACATATAATACAAAAAAAAAAGTAACATTAAATATATATAACGCTTAAAATGCAGATTCTGTTAGTTTTTAGTTAATTTAATCTAAACAATTTTATGGTCATGGAACGTACACAGAATAAGAGGAAGAAAAAGTTGGTTATTGTAACTGCCACAGCTTAGATTGAAAAGACGGGATATTTATGATAATTGTAGCAGTTCTTTGGGCAACTAAATCCTTCGCTAGTATTACTGAAAATATAAGTTTTATATATTTAAGCAATATTACGATTATTATTTACAAAATTCAATAATCATTCTGTCTATTTAATCTATAAAATTATGATGATTAATATTATTATATATTATTAAGTATATTGGCATTTAATTATTGCTTCCAAATGGCATGCGATAAAGACCTCAGACCTCTGACGTCACAGCTGCAAAACTCATGTTGTCTCATAGCCCCAATAATCCGACTAACTTAAGAAATGTGCTATAAAGGCTATAGACTACACCCAGGAGCTATCAATAAAACGTCAGCTATGGCTACTTGAATGTATTTGGTAATCATACTTAAGTCGACTTCATCAGCTTAGTTAGGATTGGGCAGCGAGGTGCAGCTGATCCAGTAGTTGGCATAATCGAATGCTAATGTGACATAATTATGCTTAAATACTATCCTTGAGCATGTCAGTTATTTATATTTCATTTTGGCGATTAGCTTCTCGGATTATGGACACTTTAAGCTGACCGGGGGCCAGGGCTGATGAACAGCTGTAAGTGTCGCAATCGCTGTCAAACTGCTGCGACGTCACACGATGTGATTGATGATGATGATGATGATGACGATGGGAGAGGGAGAGGGAGTGAGAGAGAGAGGAAAACAAAGAGAGCGCTAGAGAGAGAGAGAGAGAGAGAGCGAGTAGCTGGAACATTGGGGCAACGAGAATGGCAACGTTAATTATCAGTGCCAGACGCCCAGCTGTGAGGTGACAGTAATCAATGACAGGAACAGCAACAACAACAACAACAACAACAACAACAACAGTAGCAGAATAACAACGATAACGAGATAGTCAATGCGCGTCATAAAATAATCTATGTACATCAATAAATTGGCATTAAATGAAAATTAGTTGAGTTTGATTGATGCGCAGTTGCCGCAGTGGGCAGCGTGATTGACTAGACCTATGTATCTGTACGCACCTGCCAGCTGGGTCAAATATGCAAGTGTGTGAGTGTGTGTGTGCGATAATTAATGCAAATTGTTGAGCTGATATCCCATTGAATAATATAGAGAGCGGCATGGACTTAGCCAACACCCTAGGCATTCAGCAGTCAATTAGCTGTGCTATAAACTAGATGCTATAAACAGCAAGGACATTTAATGGTTGATAACTTTGTGGGAATCATGTAAAAGATGATTGCAGCTTAGCCAGGGCCCGCTGGGCACTTGAAATGCGGGACCACAACACACACACATGTGGACACACCTAGGCGCACATGCATAATTACGGTACAGCTAAAACGCTCAGAGAGACAGAGAGAGAGGGAGGGAGGGAGGGAGGTAGCGAGAGAGAGGGACATGTCAAAAGTTGCTTTATTGGCTTAGCACACACCGGAAATTGCAACTGACAAAGCTAACACCGTCACAGAGAGAGACAGAGAGAGAGACAGAGAGAGAGAGAGAGGGCGAGCGAGCGAGTGAAGATGAAGAAGAGCCAGACGAGGAGAAAATCAATGATGGCAACGCCTACTAGTCAATGGCAAACGAATGGGCCGTACCTTCCATTCAGTCAGCCAGCCCTAAGGCACTGCCAACACCAAAGCTAATGCTAGAGCCGAAGCCAAAGCCAAAGCCAAAGCCAAAGCCAAAGCCAAACATCAGATCCAGCCGCAGGCGCTGTCCATGCTCTGCCTATTCAACTGTTTCCACATGCGAAAGTATATACCAATATTTATGCTGGCACTGGCTCAGCAGGTTGTAGATTGTGTGTGTGTGTGTGTGTGTGTGTGGGTGTGGGAGTGTAGTTGTAGGAGTGGCTCACAAACTAACTGATTAAATTTATGCGCCTTTTGCATACTAAATTCACACGAAAACTCATTTGCCACAGAAATAAACAGTAAAAAAAATAGAGTAAATAGAAATCGAAAAGTCAAAATGGAATCATACGATATAATAAGTATAACAAAAGAGAGAGAGAGAGAGAGAGACAGGGCAGTTAGAGAGAGAGGGTGAGAGAAAGAGTTGAAAAGAGCGAGCTAGAGAGCGAGTTGGAGATAGAGGTGGGTATAGTGGAAGATAGGGATAGGGATAGAGAGTGAGGGAGAGAGAGTGAGAGAGAAAAGAGCAGAAGAGAATGAGATAGGCAGTAAAACAGAGAGAGGTAGACAGATATACAAAACTAAGGAAAGTTAGAGGAAGGGAGAAGAAACAAAAGAAGGAAAATTAGGAGCGAGAGAGAGAGAGAGAGGCAAAGCAATATAAAGAGAGCGAGCGAGAAAAAGCTATAAAGAACACAGCGAAAGAGAGAGATTGAGATTTAGGAACATAGAGTGAGAAAGTAAGCGAGAGTGAGAGGAAGGGAGAAGAAACAAAGGGAGAGAAATTAGGAGCGAGAGAAAGCTGTAGGGAACATAGGGAGAAAGAACATAAGATTTAGGAACATAGAGTGAGAAAATAAGCGAGAGTGAGAGAGTTGGCGATAAAAAAGCGATATGTTGCAAGGGAGAAATCTAGAGAAAAAGTTAGAAAAACAGAGAAAAAGAGATAGAGCGAAAGAAGGAGAAAGAGATATGTGAAGGGAGGAAGATGAGGAGGGATACAGCCAGTACGACAGAGCGAGCTGACGAGAGACAGTCAAAGAGAGAGAGTGAGAGACAGCGACAGCGTTAGAGGAAGAGCTCCATTAAACTTGCGTACTTCACTTAAACTAACCCAAAGCCTCTCAAGCGTCAAGTTTACATCAACTGAACATGGGGCATCTGAGATAAAAGATAAAGAAACATTATCGTGCACTCATTAAGTCACACAAGTCGCAAGCTGCTTGCACTTCTAATGGCTTAATGATTTCTTGGCTTGGGGTCGGGTCGGTTCTAACAGGACTTGACCTGTGCCCTTAGCTATGCACTGGGGACAGTGCTCACTTGTTGCGGCCGTTGTTGTCTCGCTCTAACGAAGAGCGCCCCACCCTCTCGCACTTCAATTGTAGTCCAGCGGGTGGCTTTGTTTGTGCGACGGCCCCGTATAACAAGCCGCATAAAGCAAATAAAACAAAGCAAAGAAAGCGAAATGTAAGAAAGTGGCAGGCGCAACAGCACCGACTAGCAGTTACCCTATAAGAGGGATACTACATTTTTGAAGATGTATGTGAGTCAAGTGACTCGACAAGTGTAGGGTATAAAATTATATGAAATTCGTGTAGTAATCATGATATATATATTATGGTAGCTGCTGTTGCTGTTGTTGCTGTTGTTGTCACATTTGAGTCTTACGCATTCGCAAATCACATATATACCGTAATTTACCCTGAACATTTGGCTGAAATGAAAACAAGAAGCAAGACAAACAAGGCGCAGCCTGCGTAATTGTATGGTTCTTGAATAGATGTGTGCACGTATTTGTTTTTGATATGCGTAATTGTGCTTATACACACATGTGTATATACATATATGTACATGTGTGTATATATATTTATGAGTGTTCGTGTGTGTGTAAAAGAGAGAGAAGCAGCATAATAAGAAGGCATTACAATGCGCTACGCACCGTCACGTCAAGCATACCAACATCAGGGTCGTTCCATTCAAGTCTCATACAGGGTGTCCCTGGCTAATATTTCAAAGAACTCAGCGAACAATATTTAGATATGTATAGAAGATTGTTATTTTTATCTGTATATGTATATACAGTCGAGTTCCGATTATTTGAAATGACAGAAATTCAAATTATCGAGAATTATCGAGAACGAATTTTTTTCAGGGGAATAGAATTTTTCGACTTATCGCGGTTTTTAATTTAGCGTAGTACAAATTATCGAAACTCGACTGTATATAAGTTTTGTGTTAATTTAATTTCGATTGTGTGTTTAGTATTAGATCGATAGTTATCTATCGATTAGACCTGTTATGTAGATATTTATATCACGAAAATGTCTTATATATCTGAATCTCTACCAAAAGTAAAACTATCGCATATATTTGCAACTCTACTAAAAGTAAAACTTTTCTCTCGCTATTGAAAAGCTTTACAATTTTGTTGTGAATTAAGAAATTTAGAATATAGTTAATTCTTCGTTCATAGAATGTAATAGATAATATGATATGCAAAGGTAATTCTTCTATCTACAATTTAGCAAAATCATTTTTTTAAATTTTAACTAATACATGTTTTATATTTAGAAAAATAAAAAATACGAATATTAATGTTAGACACTGTATATATACGTATATATGTAATATATAGTAAACGGTCACCCTGTTCCGCTGCGATTCCTCGTGCATTCACATATTTGCCGCATGTCTTTGTGGGCGCGTTGAAGACGAATGTCATTTCCACGCGACTTCCGCTGGCAACAGCTTGGCAGCCATTGCAGCCAGCTGGTGTCTCGCAAGTCCAACGTCCATCGTCCATATTGTATGGCATACTTTAGGGCTGGCTGGGAGCTGGCTGGCTGGATTTACCCGTTTCGCTGGCTTGTCATTACTTGGAAATGGAGATGGCAGCCGCAACAGCAGCAGCAGCAATGGCAGCAGCAACGTCGACAGCAACAGTTGCTGTCATTGTGTTGGCTGGCTCTGGCATTGTTGTCGTTGTTGTTGTTATTGTTGTTTGGTTGTTGTTCGCGTTGTTCGTTTGTTATTGTTTTCCATTTTTACAACCATTTTTATATGCTGGAATTGCTGATGGGCTTTGAGCCTTGATGGCTGTGCTTTCGCATGTTGCTTATATTGCAGCAGAAGTAAAGTATATTACACACGAACAGAGACAGACACACGCACACACACACACGCACACAGACACATTCAACATTCAACTTGTTGCTTTTTCATTTCAACTCATCATTTGCGTCGGTTTCTGGCCTGGTCTGGCCTGCCTTGGCCTGGCACAACTTTAACCTTTGAACCCTGCTGTGCAACAGTGAGTGAGTGAGCGTCTAAGTAATCAAGGCAATCGTTTATGTACATTTGAAATTTGCCACGCGATTAACTGCGACTCTCACTGTTCACTGTGACCGTAACTGTGACTCTGACTGAGTCCTTAAATCATATTCTGCTCAGAGCTCAAATTGAATTTGACGTATTCACAAAAAGTTTTTAAATTTCAAATTTCAAATTGCACTCTGTAAATTGTGAATTCCTTTTGATTTAGTTGAAAACAATTTCTCAGTAAGAATCAACTTGAACTTCCATTTATCCATTTATCATATGTCTTATTTGGACTTTGTCCTCTGGGACTGAAGATTTCTTCAGAAACTTGAGCTTTAGAACAAAATAAAATTTCTTTCGAATTTCTTTGTTAAGGCTTTTGACTTGGAAGTTGTTGACAACAATATGTATTTATAGCACTAACGATAGTATGAATACATATTGTTTAGTCTGAAATAAATTTCTTTGGAATTATCTTTTGACTTCTTAGATCTGAGAATAAAAGCTATATGGTATTTTATCTTAACTTATTTAATATTTTACATTCAGCAATAAAGTCATATCACAATTCTTTTGGGAAAAAACAAAAACAAATGCAATCTAATTGGAATATTTCTGCATTCCCCAAAAAGCAAGAAATTATTATCGAATATGTTAAAATATAAAGTGCGCACAAAGCAAACTGAGGCCAAGCAGCGAGCTGGGAAATATGTATGTATATGAAATTGAATTTAAGATTATTTTGGAATTGGTCACGAATTTTGCTTGGCTTGCAGAATGTTTGCACATGAACAGATTTGCTGAATGCTCATAATAATAATAAAATGCCAAAATGGAAAGCGTACAGCATTTTCTTTACGGCTTTTCCGCCACAAAATGTAAAATGTGTGTGTGTCGATTGCATTTTTCATGAAATACTTGCTTAGCTTGGGGCTGTACGCTTAAAGAGCTAACTGAATGTTGTTGTTGTTGCTGCTGCCGCTGGCATCAATTAGAATCAATCAATCAAGTGTGCATAATTAAATTGCTCATTAGGCGCTGGGCAATAATTGGCAGAGCAACAACAATAATGACAACTTCTCAAAGTCAATGGCACTCACTCATCAGTTGGGGTTAGCGCTGCTCTGCTGCTCTGCTCTGCAGGCTCTGGCAACTGGATGTCAATTCCGAGCCATTTGCCATGTTGGCACTCCCACCAGCGACCGCATGCCACACACAACCATGTGCCACACATGCCGCATGTGTGTTTACATTTACAGCTGGCCATTAATTGCTGCGAATCTGTTGTCGTCTTCGATTCTGATTGATTCGTGCTGTTTCATTGTTTTTCCTTCGTTTTTGCGACCTTTTTGCTTTTTGCTTTTGCGCCCTTCGGCCCTACTTTGGTATTTGCTTGTGATTGGCAAACGTTGGGAGTCCTGACAGCCGAATGTCCTTCAATTCGGGCTCAAGGCAAGTCAAATATAAATAAAACAAGTAAGAAAGCTCTAGTCGAGACTGCTCGACTAGGAAATCCCCTGAACACTTCGGAGAACTGATATTTCAATAATTCTTCGCGTCTTTCTGCTTACAAAAAACACACACACACACATACATGCACACACATACACATACACACACACACACACACACACACACACACACACACACACACACACACACACACGCATGCACGCATAACACACACACACACACACACACACACACACACACACACACACACACACACACACACACACACACACACACACACACACATACATAGAAACACATAGGCATGCACGCATGTAAGCGCACTTGAGCAAAAGTAAAAGCAAGGAAAGAAGAAGAAGTGCAGAAGATCATGAAAGTTGTCTATGTGTATGTAGCAGTGTTCGTTTGGTATTTGTATTTGGGTAAAACAAAGCTAGAATGCTCACAGCAGCAGAGAGCGTTCCCATTGCTCACTTGAAGCTCGACTGCAGCGAGCTCTACCTGTCATCGGGCTCAGCAGTTGGGAGAGACAGTGCTTGAGTAAAAGTGGCCCTATATAAAGGGCAGCAGCTGCAGCATTTCTTCAGTCAGTCTTCAGTCGTCCAGGCGTGAAGTAGAGTGTGCGAATTATAAGCATTAAAGACGTAGAGGAGCTACGTAGAGGATTCACGTATAAGAAATACGTAAAGTTAATACGTAGAGGAATTACGTAAAGGGAATACTTAGAAGAAATATACAGAGGAATAGTACTAAATCGACTCAGCTCGACACCCTGATCAAGAATATATATACTTTGTGGGGTCGGCCACGCCTCCTTCTGCCTGTTACATACATTTCAACAAAACCATTATACCCTGATTTCCCATTTTCAATGGGTTCAGGGTATAAAAAGTATGTATATACATATATACAATATAAAAGGAAAATTGCCATCAGCTAGACGGCAGCGAGTGACTGTCAGATACCCTGTAATTGTGAATATATACGCTTATAAGACGATGCTCAGTTGTTTAACAGAAATATTTCTCAGCTGCAGCAACTGTTATAATGTCGCCTTCAATTCAGTTCCTGGCAGCTTCATTTCAAATTTCTTACTCACCTGGCTCTGGATGCCGCCGGCGTCTAAATACTTAAATGCTCCCTGGGGCGCCGCTCAATGGTGAAGCATTTGAAGTGCCATTGTGTGCGCCCGCATAAGGCTAAAGTGCAGCTCAGGCGCACGCCATAAGTCGAAGGCCATTATATGGCTCATGTCAGCATTGGCATTAAGGCTGGATGTGGATATGATAATAAGCTACAGGACCACAGGCCCAGAGGCAACAGCCCGACGGGCAGGGAGATGTGCCCCGAATTCAGCTGAAAATATGAGAAGCACTTTAAATCGAACATCATTTCGATTATGCGATAGCATTTCCCATATATCTACATACGAGATATGCCAAATGCATTCCAATCGAATTAGCTGCCATCAGCTGGGTGCCTGGGGCTTTAATATAGTGTTGAAATAAATCAATAAAATGAAATCTATATGCGTATGCATATATATTTTGAGTTGGAGCTGAAGGGAAATCAAATTGGCGCAGCATAACTCAAATTACATAACGCTTATCACGCATACGCAGCATTGTACCAGCAGCATTTGGCAAGCGTCCGACTTGAATGGAAGGAAGTGCCATCAATACGCAGCGAATTGCAGCTCTCGAGCTCTCAAATTATTTGCCATCAAATTCTATTGATTTATTAATGTCGCTCTCCATTCACTCCACTCCACTTCACTCCTCGACAGTTGCCATAAAGCGACGACGCGCCGTATCGAATGCGAATGCTCACCGGGCATCACGCATTAATTTCGAAAAATGTCTCAATAAAAATCAATATCAAATATATTTGTGTACTTTATGGCTTTATTAAGGCCTCGTTGCTGCGTCGATAAAGAAACAAAAAATAAATAAAAGTCAAGATTGTCTTAAGTTGGCATTCGGCTAAATTCCTCGCGCCGCCTATAACATTCCAAACACTTTATATTTATTGTATCAAATATAATATAAGTATAAATGATATGGGCGAAAAAATATTATATATATTATTATTATATTATATTGATATAAATTCATGTTGACTTTGTTCATTTTTCCAAAATTTCTGCTTACAATTGAGATGGATATATGCCTTTATCACTGTACTTTTTGTTTTCTTTTCGTCTCTATCCATTACCCATGTCATCTTTTTGCCTTTCTATGCGATTTTCATGCACAGCTTTTCTAACTTGTTTCTCTCATCCTCTCTACCTCGGTCTCTGATTCGGAATGTAATCTACTTTTTTCGCCTTTCTTTGCGATTCTCATCAAATAAATCTTCTTCCTTTGTCTCTCACTCCCTTCCTCTGCCACTCTCTCTATCTACCTCAAAAGTCACTTATATCATTCAAGTATTAGCAATGCTCATCATCATTATCGACTCTTAAAAAATACATTATTTCACTCTCTATCCATCTCATTCTTTTGCGTAAGAGACACAATTATTTCCTTTTATTATCAGCTTTGGCTATGAATTTCTAAAATTAAATTAATGTCAATTATTATTAAATGATATATTAGATATATTCGCACATCAACAGGCAGGCGGACTGGCGTCACAGACAATTTCAACATAATTTGCTTATTCACTTTCAAATTGAAAACTTTGCTCGGTCGTTCGTTCGCCTGTTCGTTAGGTTAATGAGTTCTAAACAGACACGGTAAACTTTGGGGCAAGTGTTTGGCAAGAATGCAGCGCATGCTGACCTCAATGTTGCTTTTTCCTCCTCTAGCTGATGCTGTAGACGTCGTGGAAAAGTTATCTAAATAGTTGTGGATACTTTTGGGCTGTCAGACAGCTCATTTGGCTGGCACGACCAGGCGTATGCTGCATAATAATTTTAATAATTCATTAGGTAAAAAACCTTCTCTTTTTTTTTTGGTTACTCAAAACATAAATTGACTTTGAGTGGCAAGTTAAGTTCGGTTGGGCTGTCTCTAAATTGTAATTGTTGCCGTTGTTGTCTGTGGCATGACGGTGAACTCATTCACCTGAAAGCTGTTGCTTGCGTAGCTATGGAAACAGCTGACAGCTGGTTATTACCTGGAATGTCTGGCAGAAACTTTTGGCTCTTAACTTCTATTCTTGGCTGTTGTCTTGCCATGCCAAAGAACTGAAGAACAGTTCACACAATGAAGAAATAATGCTGAGCTGTTGAAGTGCTTGCGATATTAATCCGATTATTAACAAATGCTTTGAAATTCTTAGCGAAATACTTCAACAATTGTTTCATAACTGACAACTCAACACAGTTTATGGCAGCTCTTAAGCACACTGAGTTTGTATAACACTGAATTTGCACTTAATAATTGATTTATTTATTCATTCTGTAATCAATTATTACTGGATTGAATAAAATTTAGTCGCTTATTCAAAGTAATCATCCAGCTGCAGTGCTGTGAATGTATCAATGTAATCCTCTTGCCTGTCATTCGGAGAGCTGTCATTGGGATAGTCGTCGACTCTATAGTAGTACATTAGCAGTGTGTAAAGCAGTAGCCACCAGATTATTTCACTACCAATTGGACACATTTGGATGCTGCTGTCGTTGCGATTCAGCTGTCAATGATACCAAAACGCGTCGGTCCAATCAATGGAAACCGCATGAACAGCCATATGTGGGTCAGTTTGTGCAGCTGCCGTTGGGTTGCGACCCACCTCATTCAGCCAAAGCATACACTCATCGTATTATATACATATAAAATACTAACATATCTAACACACATTCAGCTGGAAAAGGCATCCTTTTGTAGCATACTTTCAAGCGATGCTGGCATTTTATGTCAGCACTCAAACTGAGTTTTATTGTCATATAAGTGAGATTGTCCGCTTGGCCGAGCTTAGCGGTCATAGAAATTTCCAACTGCCACTCTCACATTTTATTTGATTTGAGAAGCGAATGTGTTGCCTACGAGCACTTCACAATGATACTAGCCGTCACAGCATAATAATAATAGTAATAATAATAGTAATAATATAGAAAGTAATGCTTATTATACATATATCAGAAAAATTACGAATGACAATGACAATGACAATGACAATGACAATGACAATGACAATGACAATGACAATGACAATAACAATGACAATGACAATGACAATGACAATGACAATGACAATGACAATGACAATGACAATGACAATGACAATGACAATGACAATGACAATGATAATGACAATGACAATGACAATGACAATGACAATGACAATGACAATGACAATGCTTAATTAATTAATTAATTATTTAATTAATAATTCTATCTTTTCTCTTTGTCTTTATCATTTCAGGACACGAACTGAATGTTGCGCGGAGTGGAAGTGATGTCGTTGTCAGAGCCGCGTATTGTAGCTGTAGCTGTAGCTTAAGTGGGCGTGGCTGCATTCATGATGCGACTGGCGAAGCTGACGCAAAGCTTATCGCTCAGAAATGCAACGCAAAAGTGCGCGGATCAGTCGCACGCCAAGGTTCACAGGGGCTGGGGGCAGATGGGGGAGCTTAATTGGGCTTAGCCCTTGATGGCACTTAGTTTCATTTAGCATTTAATGCAATTTTTGTCACTCACCCAGGTATCTCTCTAATTCTCTCATTCTCTGTTTCGCTCGCAGCGTCACGGCAGCAGCAGCAGCAACGGTGCGGGGCAGAGCATTGGCAGCAGCGTCAACGTCAACGGCCTGGCGGCCACAGCGCCAGGGACAGCAGCGACGCGTAGCAGCAGCAGTAGCGGCGGCAGCGGCAGCGGCACCGGCACCGGCACCGGCTCCGGTAGCGGCAGTTGCAGTGGCAACACTAATAGTACCAAGCGCAAATCGAAGCCACGGACAAAGTGTTTCGGTGGCACAGTGTTTCGCTGTTGCCTACCTTGTCGCGGGGGCGGCTCCGCAGCCCCCGCCACAAGTTCGCCCCAAACTCCCGCGCAGACACCGGACGAACTGAAACCCAAGGCACAGACAGCAGCAGCAGCAGAGGCTCTGACAGAGCAACAACAACAACTACAACAGCAGCAACAGCAAGAACAACAACTCGACACCGACTTGGAGGCAATTGGTGGCGGTGAAAAGAAACATTCGCTCGCAGATACAATCGGTACATCGGTCACCACGCCCATCTCCCTGAAGACCCTCATCAACGACGTTGACGAGGATTTGGAACAGCAGCTGAGCGCAGCGGACATTGCAGCCGCCAGCTTGGCCAGCGGCTTGGTAGCCAGACGCGCCGAGCCCGAGACCCTTAGCGACGCCAGCGTCTCACCCACCGTGGTGGTGCTGCAGCTCTCGCATACAGTGACAGCTAGCACTGCGCCCAGCCTAGCGCTGCCCGAAGTGACCAGCTTGACGACAGCCAACTCAGCATCCACAGCAGCAACGCTGCTGTCCACAACCACAAGCATCTCTTCAACGTTGCCGTCGCCCAGCGGCGTCTATCAATCAGTTAATCAGCCGTCGAGCAGCAGCAGCGGCGGAGCTGCAGGAGCAACGCCACCAACAGTAGCAACAGCAGCAGCAACCGCAGCAGCAGGAGGCGTAGCAGGATCCGGCAGCGGTACAGCATCAAGTGGCTCAACAGCACAACAGCGTTGCAGCTGCCAGCCACAGACCTCACCACTGCCCCACATTAAGGAGGAGGAAGAGTCCGAGCAGCAGCAGCATCTGCAGCAGGCCGGCAACAACCGTCAGTCGATTGGCAGCAGCAGTCCGATCAAGGGCCTTGAGGAGCCTCTGCCGCCGATTACCATTGCCGGCGGCGGCTATTGTGGCAGCTGCGAGAGTGTGCACCACAGTTCGGGCACTTCATCGTCGGCCACAGCCGGTGGCGGTGCCGTACAGCCGGAATACATTGGCGGCGCATCGACGCCATCGCCGCGCATCAAGCTCAAATTTCGCAAGCCGCACAAATCGTGCTGGTCACGCATCGTACTCGCGCCCATCGGCAGCAGCGGGGGCGGCTCATCGTCGGCCACCGTTATTGGCAGCAACTCGAACGAAACTCTAGCGTCGAGCGGCAGCACCGGCAACACAAACACAAACAACAGCAGCAGCGTCAGCGTCGCTGCCCATCATCGCTTGGCCTCATCCTCAGCATCGGCGCTCGCCTCGCATCCCAGCAACTCGCAGCTGCTGCCCACCACCAAAATGCAGGCCGAACAGGGCTCCATTGGTGATCTGCAGAAGTATCACAGTCGCTATCTCAAGAATCGACGACATACTCTGGCCAACGTACGGTAAGTGTAACTATATATATGATATGATATGATATGATATGATATGATATGATATGATATGATATGATATGATATGATATGATTGAGATTGAAACTGAGAAAATGAGATTGAAAACTGAAAAATTCCTTAATTCATGTAAAACTTTTGCTTCCTAAATAAGTTGATGAGTAGTAGATGAATGTAGATGGAAAAGCTTTTTCAACTATTGCCAAAGAAATTTATTACTAGATTAAAGATTAAAATTCCTTTATGAATTAAGTCAAGTCAAAGGCTAAAAAAAAGAATTCAATTAAAATGAAATTCAAAATCTTTGAAATTGCCAACGATTATGAAATTAATTTAAATTGAATTTTTCGAAAAATTCATACATTCACCTATTGAACAATTTTGATTGTTTGAATTGCGTAATTTGATTGGGATAAACTAAAACAAATATTTAAACTTTATAATTGCTTAACTCAATACTAAAGCCAGTAGAGAGTTTTCGATTGGGTTAGAGTTTAGTGTCGCAGCCAGGCAAAGTTTATGTTGACAGCAGTTGACGAGAGCCAAAGAAAATTAAATTAGAAATCAGATTTCGTATATCAGAGAAAATTCATAAGTTAAATAAGTTTTGCACTTGCAATGAAGACTTTAATATTGAATGCTGAGTGGTGTTGAAGGTGTCTGAAGTTTGACGTCAACATAGTTTCAATATCGATACACCGTCTTTAATATCTCTACTTAGATTCTTGAACATCTTTATTGGTCTATCAAATATCCATTGTTGTCTTATGCATCTCCTCTTGATATTGCTAGAGCTGAAAAACGCATTCATTGCACTCACTCTCTTTAAAAGTACCCCATTTCACTTTTATATTGCAATTCAGTTTCAGTTTTATCTGATTTTCATTTGCCTTACTTTGTTAAATCCAATTAAGTGAACTTGCGCAAAGCTATCGCTGTTTATATAAGACTTGATTTCATGTTCAATTTCAACGACTTTCAATATGAGATAACGTGGACAATGCTGCTATGTTCTTCATATTTCATCTTTTATATAACACTCAATGTGTCGCCTACAGTTATGCAACACTTTTGTCCACTGTTTGCTAGTGTCGTCTGCTGCTTGTGGCATTGTGTTGACTTTGGCCTTAAAATTGACTTTGAACAGCTCACTCGGCTGTTAACACAGCAGAACAAAAAAAAAAAAAAAAGAAATAAATATAAGTGGAAAAAAAAATACAAACTGAAACACTAAGAGAGAGAGAGGGAAAAAAAACCAAAACGAAAGCAAATAACATGAAAATAAACGCAAGCCAAACAAACGCAACAATATTATTATTTTATTTGTCAATATTTATACAAATGCGGGAAATGTTGTTGCCGCTACCGTTGCCGTTGCCGTTGCCATTACCGTTGCTGCTTGGGTTTGCGTCAGCTGTACGCTGGCTACGTGGCGTATGCGCAATTTATCGCTGACAGCAACTGCAGCAGCGCCATGAACTTGACTCGAAAGTTAGACAACGGACAACCAGCCAATTAGCGTCTTACAATGCAATCAATTTGCAGTTAGTCAGCTTAATCAAATCGAAAAAGTTATGCGACACAAACTTTGCTCGCCCAGCAAAAATGAAGAGAGAGCACAGAGCACAGACCACAGACAGACCGAGAGACAGTCGAGTGTCGAGTGTCGAGTTGCCTCCCTGCTGCACACACACACACACATTGGCCTGGCCTGGCACAAAGGCTACGTAATTTGAGGCCAAACCTAATCCAATGCATAATTGAATATGTTTTGCCAACTTAACTCGCGCTCAGCTCGCCAATGCAACTGAAAAGCCCAAAGAGTCGAACGCGCGTTCGCTCGCCTGACATTTTGCAAATTGAATAAATAAATGCATGGATACTGCAAAAGCTGCACTGATTAAATTTGACCCCATATCAATGTGTTTATTTGTTTGGGGCCCTCAACTATATATGTATATGTACATTTATATATGTATTCATGTATCTGAATGACACAAAATTTGAAATAAATTGCATTTGTGCGCTAGGTTCTCTAAAGAGGAAAGGGCTTAAAACTGCAATTGAATGAACCAAATTGAACAGCTGACTAATCTAAGGGCATTAAACACATATACACATGTATATGTGTATCCATATATATACATATATTCATACATAGTAATATTATATGAATTTAGCAATTGTTGTGTTTGATAAATGCTTACAAATTTTAAATGCATTTTAATGTACCAATAGCCAGAGAAACTTATTTATTTATTTTTTTTTTTTTACTTTTCTAATTTTTAATTTTTTAAAATTATATTTATTTATTTATTATATTTTTTATTTGAAATACATTTTAATGTGCCAACAGCCAGAGAAATTTGTTTTTTAAACATTTTATATTTGTAATTTTTAATATCAATTTTTGTTAAATTTATTTTTAATTAAAAAAATAAAAATAAAAATGTTTTTTTTTTTAAATTTATAAAATATAATAATTATAAATATAAATATTATTATTTTATATAAAATGTATAAAATAATATTTTATTTTATTTACTTATATGGGAGGGGTATTTATGAGCAGCAGTTTATTATTTGTTGCGAGGACAATATTTTCTCAGAGACTGAGCTAGATCTGAGTCACATTTTTACTTATCTGAAATTGTCCTGTTGCAAAAAAAAAAAAAAAAAAAAAAAAATTGCTACAGTTGGAAATGAATTTAAGCTCTTAGTTACGTTTTTTTTAATCAATGCATTTATTCAATGTAGTTTAGAGTAGCAAAAAAAAAAGAGTAGAATTAGAATTCCAATACGATTTTGGAATTCTTCTCTTTTGCTGAATTTTAACCTCTGACGGATCTTGGGCTGCGCCTATCGCGCCTGTTGTTACGCCTGTTGCCATTGCCATTGCCATTGCCGTTACGCCTGTTGCCATTGTTGCGTCTGTTACCATTCGGGCGACGCCTGTTGGGAAAGCGAGGGCGAGGTCTACGCCTAGGTCTCACCACGACAGGAGCTGGGGTGGGAACTTCCTCATCGACGCCTGTTTGGTCATCGTTGCCAGAGTCGTCGATCACTTCGGTGCCGTCAGATCCATCATCAGGGTTGTCCAAGCCGCCTTCAGTATCTTCAGTTTCGGCAGGCACGCCATCATCAGTCTCATCCACGGCATTTATATCCTCAACATACTCGTCTTCAGGCACTTCCTGTGCTACCGCAAGAGACACCCAAAGGCAGAGACAGGCCAGGAGAAGAAAACGCGTATTGAACTTCATCTTAACTTTCGCTTTAGAGTATCAAATTCAATTTGATAAATTTGCATTAGCTGCGAGCGTCTTTTATAGTGAGCAAAAATTTGTCAAACCGTAGATCCTCTGTTTACTCAACTTGAGACATAACAACAAATTTATAATACAAGAAATTATACAATTGTCTGGTTCTACCAGCTGTGCGAATTGATTCATGTGCAAAAAAAAAAAAAAGAGAGAGATACAAAAACAAAATAACATCGAAACAGAAAATTTATCAAAAGGTGAATATAGTCATCTTCATATTTGCTTTAGAAGTGTTGACAATCATTCTGGAGCATAAGTCAATATAGGTATAACATATACTAGTTACGCAGCTAAATAGCAGGAAATAACATATGTCTGCCTAGGAAATTGTCTATCTTGTGCGTCACTTTGTGAGGGTTGCGTTAGTTAATACACTCATGCCAAAATATCACTTGCATAAACTTTGCGATGTTTATTCAAAGATGGAGCGTTTTCAATCTATTTCTTCAGGTCTTGCCTGATTACTCTGATCTCATATGTTTTTGAAATAGGAGATACCAGTGTAGCCAGACAAGACCTCATGAAACAAGTTGAAAAGAGCTACAGCAGAGATCAGATTCGCACCCATATAAATTGGGCAGGCCTCTTGGTAATGTCGCCTAAAGATCTAAATCCAGGAGACTAATACGATGGCGATATCCTTCAGATCTCGTAGATCGAATCTTCACTTAATGGCTATTAAATTATCCCGTCCTTAAACTTAATGTGTAATATTTCCAACCATATATGTAGCTCTTTCTTCCCATATTCTGTGCTCGATATATCCCATAGCCTTACATATATATTATTATTATCTTTTTAAAAATGTTGTTTTTAGTTTTAGGTTTTAAATTTATTTTTAAATTTAAATATAATAAAAAATGTATATTCTTGATTTGTTTTGGTTATTTTTTTTTCTCAATTTCTTGTTTAATAGTACATAAATATTTTGTTATTAAATAAAAATTGTTTTAACTTTTTTTTTTATTTTTGTGTAATTTTTTTGCTTTATTTATTTGTTGTATAATTTTAGTAGCAGTTCATAGTTTGTGGCGATTCTTTATAGACTTTTACGTCCATTAGCCATTCCACAATTCTGCACAGCCTAGACTTAAACTGACTGCTTTATTGGCTCTCTTGGTGCGATGTTGTTTAACCAGTTGATTAGCCATTGCAATTCTAAGTATCGACTACTGCCGAGGGCTAAATTTTCTCAGAGATAAATATGTTCTGCTGCAAAGAAGCTCTAAACTCTTAGTTGTGGTTCTTCATCGATTCTTTTATTCAGTGTAGTTTATAGTAGCAAAAAAAAAGAAAAAAGGTAGAGGTTACATCATTAAATACAATTCCAATACGATTTGAGCATTTTTGGATTTTTTGATTGCATTTTAACCTCTAGCGGCTCTTGGGTTTTGCCTATTGCGCCTGTTGTTGTTATTGTTGCGCCTGTTGTTGTTATTGTTGCGGGCGTTGTTGTTGTTGTTACGCCTGTTGCCATTGGCGTTACGCCTCTTGTTGCCATTGTTGCGTCTGTTACCATTCGGGCGACGCCTGATGGGATTGCGAGTGCGGCGCCTACGGTTAGGTCTGACCACGACAGGAGCTGGGGCGGGAACTTCCTCATCAACGCCTGTTTCGTCATCGTTGCCAGAGTCGTCGGTCACTTCGGTGCCGTCGGATCCGTCATCAGGGTTGTCCAAGTCGCCTTCAGTATCTCCAGTTTCGGCAGGCACGCCTGCATCAGTCTCATCCACGGCATTCGTATCCTCAACATAGTCATCTGTATAGTCGTCCTGTGCTACCGCCAGGGAGACCCACAGGCAGAGACAGGCCAGAAGAAGGAAACGCGTATTGAATTTCATCTTAACTTTCGCTTTAGAATGTCAAATTCAATTTGATAAATTTGCAATAGCTGCGAGTTTCTTTTATAGTCAGCAAAAATTTGAATTTCAATATGAATTTGTCAAATCGTAGAAGCTTTATTTACTCAACTTGAGAACAATAATACATAATACAAGTAATTATACAATTGTCTGGTTCTACCAGCTGTGCGAATTGATTCATGTGCCAAAAAAGAGAGAGAGAGAAGAACATAATATCATTGAAAAACTCTTTTGAGTTCAGTTAATATTGCTATTCCATATATTAGTTACGCAGCTAAACAAAGTCTTTTAAAGTCCATAAACTTCTTCCCATATTCTGTGCTCGATATCTTCCATAGCTTTTCAGAATAACTCCAAATAGATTAAGTAATATTTTATCTGATAATAAAATAAATAAACCTAAATGAATTGGTAATAAGAAATAATGTATAAGAATTCTACCATCTAGAATCATTTAGATAGGTTATTGAATTAAAAAGTATTTCTGCTGACATCGAATTGCGCAGATATAAACTCTTGCGCGTTTCAACTAATTAGAAACAGATGTACAAATTCCATGTAGTTCCCACCCATATAATATCCATCATGCTGTGTCAATAGACAAAAATATGGAGCTCAAAAGTGCACAAATGGATTTTTGGGAAGTATTTATGCATCTCTATACACACATATATATGTTGTTCATCATTTGACAAGTCTGTGACTCTGTCTCTGTTCCTCTATAGATGGTCTATGAGAAGATCCCAGAAATAAACTAAAGCTACCATAATTCTGGGCTGCGGCTCACCAAGCAATAATATTGTGATCGATCAGCTTATTCGACATAGATCTTTCTACCGTACCCAATATTGTTACATCGGCTATGTTGGTTGGAGCTGGAATCTCTCTTGGCAATGTTCATAGCAAATACATTGTGCATAGTTTGTTTTAAATATTTGTATTTATCAAATAATCGAAATAGTTAATAACAATGCGCATAAGACTCTATCATTACGTATAATCCAGCACTTGGAGTGTTTGGACAACTTAACCGCGATTTCTAAATCTTGGTCGCAAACGCCTCTGCATATAAGGACCGCGTCTCATGTTGGTACGTCTCCTATTATTTCGCCTTCTGTTATTACGTCTGTAATTGCCGCGCCTGTTTGTATTGCGCCTATTCATGCGCAAATTCCTGCGCCTTTTGCCGTTTTGTCTGCGCATGTTGGGCCTGCGATTGGGTTTCCTGCGCAAGGGAGTTGGAATACTCAGGAGATCCGTTTCCTTTCCTATATCAATGTCAGTTTCGCTGTCCGGGCCTAAGTCAAGGCCTAAGTTGGGGCTTAAGTCGGGGCTTAATTTGGCGATCTTATCTTTTTTGGTATCTTGGATTTCATCCATCTTGCTATCGATATCCGGGCCATCAGCATCGTAAGCGCTGTCACTATCCGTGTCATCACCGGTATCCAAGTCCTCCAAACTATCGTCGGTCGGTTCGTTCGCAGCAGACGCCACTAGGCAGAGGCCCAGGAGAAAAAACAGCCAGTAGTACTTCATAATGAATGCCAAACTCAAATTGGGATTACAGAAGCCGTAAGCTACTTATATAGTCAGCTATATTTCAAATCGTAAAGCCTATATTTACTCAACTTGTGATATTGAAAAATGTCGATAGAACAATTGTCTTTGAGATTGGGTTCGGATAACCTCCATCAGTCGAATTTTTTTTCTGATACAAATAATTATGTTTGAATGACATTACAAGCAAAAAAAAAAAAAAAAAAGAATAAATACAAAACAAGTAACCAACGAGATCAGGCTGTTTCGATCTTGGTCAAAACTAGAGAAAGTTCGTTTGTCTTCCAACGCCTTCTTTAGCCAGTTTTTGATGCACATAATTAGCTTGCTTTCTGTCAATCATTTGCCTGTTTTGCATATCGCATATTGACCAATTATAATTGTAGCTTTAGCAGCTGAGCCTTGTTAACCAATTTTATAAAATAAACTGTTATTCGAATCATTAGCGGACGCTGACATACTATTATTGCATTGTTTACAACCTTATCACCATCTGTCATTAAGTAAACTGTCGCAAATACTAAGATCTAAAAATGGAAACAGACTATGGACGGGTCACTGCCTGAAGAAAGCAACAAATGGGTATTATGCCCTTTAGATCTACCGTAGCAAACCGAAAATACCCTTCGCCGACTGTTCTTAAAGTGAAACGGTCCGCTCATCCATCTATAGTTGCACGAACATACCATCCAACTCGAAATGCCCCATCTGGCAACTCTCCTACGTTTATCTGCTATATAACAGTTGCATCTGCCACACACGAGCAAGAGCTACCTTAGCAGTTCTGCAATGCGTATCTCCTGGCTATTGGGCTTGACAGCTCTACTTCTGGTCCTTGGGCCAAGTAGTGGCGCAGATAACTGCTGGTGCATGTCCACAAAAGTGAAGTGTCCCACAACGACAACAACGTGTCCCACAACGACAACGACGTGTCCCACAACGACAACAACGTGTCCCACAACGACAACGACGTGTCCCACAACGACAACGACGTGTCCCACAACGACAACGACGTGTCCCACAACGACGTGTCCCACAACGACGTGTCCCACAACGACGTGTCCAACAACAACGAAGAAACCTTGCGTTACAACCAAGAAACCTTGCGTTACAACCAAGAAACCTTGCGTTACAACCAAGAAGCCTTGCGTTACAACCAAGAAACCCTGCATTACGACAAAGAAACCTTGTGTTACAACCAAGAAACCCTGCGTTACGACAAAGAAACCTTGCGTTACAACCAAGAAACCTTGCGTTACAACCAAGAAACCCTGCATTACGACAAAGAAACCTTGCGTTACAACCAAGAAGCCTTGCGTTACAACCAAGAAACCCTGCATTACGACAAAGAAACCTTGTGTTACAACCAAGAAACCCTGCGTTACGACAAAGAAACCCTGCCTTACAACAAGGAAACCTCGCGTTACAACCAAGAAACCCTGCCTTACAACAAGGAAACCTCGCGTTACAACAAGGAAACCTTGCGACACAACAAGGAAACCTCGCGTTACAACCAAGAAACCCTGCCTTACAACAAGGAAACCTCGCGATACAACCAAGAAACCTCGCGTTACAACCAAGAAACCCTGCCTTACAACAAGGAAACCTCGCGTTACAACAAGGAAACCTTGCGTTACAACCAAGAAACCCTGCATTACGACAAAGAAACCTTGCGTTACAACCAAGAAGCCTTGCGTTACAACCAAGAAACCCTGCATTACGACAAGGAAACCATGTGTAACGACTAGGAAACCTTGCGTTACAACCAAGAAACCTTGCGTCACACCCAAGAAACCTTGCGTTACTAGGAAGCCCCGCGTTACACCTAAGAAACCTTGCGTTACTAGGAGGCCCCGTGTTACACCTAAGAAACCTTGCGTTACTAGGAAGCCCCGCGTCACACCTAAGAAACCTTGCGTTACTAGGAAGCCCCGCGTTACACCTAAGAAACCTTGCGTTACTAGGAAGCCCCGCGTTACACCTAAGAATCCTTGCGTTACTAGGAAGCCCCGTGTTACACCTAAGAAACCTTGCGTTACTAGGAGGCCCCGTGTTACACCTAAGAAACCTTGCGTTACTAGGAGGCCCCGTGTTACACCTAAGAAACCTTGCGTTACTAGGAAGCCCCGCGTTACACCTAAGAAACCTTGCGTTACTAGGAAGCCCCGCGTTACACCTAAGAATCCTTGCGTTACTAGGAAGCCCCGCGTTACACCCAAAAACCCTTGGGTTATACCCAAGAAACCTTGCATTCCGCCATGGAAACCAGTTCCAGTTCCACCAAGGAAATGTCCAGTTGCACCAAAAAAGAAACCTCCAGTTTTAAAGAACCCTTGCATTATACCAAAGCAACCTATCGTTATAAAAAAGAAGATTTGCGCTCCACCAAAGAAGATTTGCGTTACACCACAAAGGCCTGGTGTGAAGCCCAAACTACGAAATTGTAAGAGAGTACCCATCAAATGTAATATTCCTCGTTTGCCACCCAAAATTAGAATTCGTAATCTACCGCAGAAATCCCAGAGGAGGCGTCAACCAATTCGGCCACGACGAAATCCAAAAGGAAATGTCAAAGACCCTAAATCTCCCTGCTTGCGACTTTGTTGAAGAACCATTCGAACTCTCCGGAAATCGCTGATAACCCACTGAAAAGAAATTTCAATTTCAATCTTTGATTAATTTTAGTTTTGTTGCTTTTCTTATTTTTTTTGTTTTTCATTATAATATAATTGAGCTCATTGAAAATTCATAATTTTCAGATAAGCTCTCACACATACATATCTAATAAAATATTAAACAATAATTGCAAAAATTAGTCGATTGAGTTTTCGAATGTAATGAATCAAGTACTTTGCTTAAAATAGAAATCGATTGAAAAAGTATCTAATTCGATATCCTTAAGGCGATAACTTCATATCGATCAAAATCGATGCAGGGTATTTTCTAGTCGGATAGACCCAGCTAGAGCACTCTTATATTCTTTTTAGCTGAAAGTATTTTCTTTTTGGCACCTCGAAGTTGTTGTTTCATTGGCTTTTACACTTAATGCTTTGTTTTTGCGTCTTGGGCAAGTGGAACTATCTGGCTGCTCATATGGTGGCAGCGAATTCAATCAATTTTCACACCCAATTGAAGACGTCGCCCCGACAATATGCACTCTAAGTAATGCGTGGACAATTTGATTTACATAATTCCCATTGATGGCAATCAACTGTTGCTCCAATGCTCCACACAGTGGGCCGCAAGCAGTAGGTGCCATTGGCAGTTGCCATCCACCTAAGTCGAACCCTTTTCTGAAGCACTTTTGTCACATTTCCGCTAAGCTGCGCTGCGCTGCCGGTCTGCCGGCTATCCGAATCTCCCTGCCGTCACCATAGCCATAGCAAGAACATCTCTGCGGCAATCATCCTGACAGCGTTTTCCTCAGCCCATTTGGGGTCCTTGACAATAATTCACGCTTGAATGACGCTTCGTTATTGCTAGTCATTGAACTTTAGTAAATGTGGGCGTGTAAGCTGAATGTTTGTGTGTATGTGACAGTGTGTAAATGTGTGTGTGTGTGTGTGTGTGCGTGCTGCTGGACAAGTCGTGCCATAATCCGAGAGAATTTGCCTCTTATTTATAGCAGCGCCTTCAAAAGGGGCGAAAATAACTCTTGCATTTAATCAATAAAAGCGCACAGGAAAAACATTTTCTGAGCCCACTGGCAGCAACAACAACAGAACACGAGGTGGATATACAATTAAATAAGTGAAATGCTTTAAGTGAGTCATATTAATTAAACAAACAACATCAAAGCAGAGAGAGAAAGAGATATTGAGTGAGGAATGATAGCGAACGAAGATTAAAAGGACTATATCAATTAAGTCGGGACATTTCTGTTAAATTTATTACCTTGCATTCATATGCATGAATTTTCTTTCTTTTTTTTTAGTTTTTAAACTGTTTCATTAGTTTCATCAGTGAAATTACTCTGAGCTCTGCATAATGAGACTGCTGGGTAAAATTAAGTCATTCAAACAGTCGATAGCTCATTTGAATTCCTGAGCAGAAATAATAAACGGCTAGAAACTGTAGCTTAATAAGCTTTTAAAGGTATCGATTCAAATCGATAAGCCATCAGATAATATTGATATATTGTCTTAATGGCAACTAGTTTTGATACTTCTCTGTCTATTCATACAATGCTGGGTGATAGCTCCAATGTGTTATAAATTATTATAATATGTATTTAGTTTAGAAACATTTTGTCTTCTATCTTAGCCAGAAGCCCAACATACTTTCAATAATTACTAAGAATAAATTATAATAACAAATAATTAGTTAATATCAGATTTAAATTCTTTGGGTACTTACCACAAAGTATTTTTTTGAATAGCCGCGTGCCCAAAGCTTTTATTGTACTGAGCTTTCATTAGCCAAGAATAAAATTCAACAAAAATAAAATTCAATAAATCATATGTAAAGCTCGAGAACTTTGTACGCGGACCGATAGCTTTGATTAAAAAACTTTGCATATTCAAAGCTTTAGCAGAAATTTAAATCGTCTACAAATAGTTGACGTTTCAAGAGGAAAGCTTTAAAAGCTCTATAGCTGTGCACACCAGCTTTCATAAGCTTTCAGCATTGCGTCATAAATATGCAAAAGTTGAAAAGCTCGCAGAGCACAGCTTTCACCACGATGTCATGGTGCGCTCTGACCACATCGCGTATAAGTTATTTTACAACCATATATGGCTCTAACTGTAGTTAGGACGGGATTTACGAGCTGGAAGCCAAACAAAAAAAAAGTGCCCTACACACACACACACACACTTTCATATATATTTATATTTATATGTATGTATATATGTATGCTCATGTACATTCCGCTTTATATTTGTTTATCGTACGTATGCAGAGTAAATAGAGTCAGGGATTCTCATTGCATCGCTTCTTGCTATTAAATTGAATAATAAAAACGACTTTATTTCGCTGTTGACCAAACGTACTCCATCAATATATATTTTAAATTAAATAACATCAGCTTTTGCTGAAGTTCAAGCTGTTGCTTTATCATAACTATGCATACATTAATCAATCTCTCACTTTCTCTCTCTCTCTCTTCTCTTCTCTTTCGCAGGTAAGTTTATTTCACGTTAATGCACTTCAACTGTAAGTACAAAGTTAGTTTGATAAGCTCTTGCGCCGGACTGCCGGGCTGCACAGAACAATTTTGAATGGACTGAACCGACTAATAGACTCGCTAAGTTCATTATGGCCTAATTGGAGAACAAGCTCTGCGCTGTCGAACTGCTGCCTGCAGTTCAATTTGTGATCTCCGCCAGTTCAGCCAAAGGGTAGCTGGCAACATGTTCAATCAATTTGGCTGTCAATCCACGCTGTCATGCGGCGTACTTGCAGTACACTCATACATGTCTAACTAGTCTGTTGCTCCATCGATAACTGAATAGAGCAACGCCAGCCTGCTCCACAGTATGCAACTTAACTAATTTAGCTCTTCGATATTCTAGTCTGCAGCTACAGCTGCGCGCTCAGTGGCAAAATCAACATTTTGTGGCTTAATATAATTAGATTTCAGACTATACAGTGTTTTAGACAAAGTATTCGCTTTGATTAAGGCTGCAATAAGTGCTCTAAGCAAAGGCAATGAGTGCCTAGGCTAATATTTATTAAAAAATATATTTAAAAATAAATAAATATTATTAAAATACATAATACTTATATATAAAAGTCAAAAAGAAAATATTATAAAATTGTTTAATCGAGTCTAAGTTATATATCGATAACAGTCGTTCGATATATTCTCATGTCAACAAACTTGATTTCTTTTCTATTTTAAAAATATATTTAAGGCAAACTGAAATGCATTTTATGTTTTTTTTTTTTTAACAAATATTTATATAAGAAGTATCTTTGATATAGCCATTGCTACAGCCATATCTTACACATATCCTGCGACTGTTCTCTTCCATTTTCGACTCTTGATTGTCTATTCCTTTGTGGCATTGCGTTGGCACTCATGCCGCACATCTACATACATATGCCCCACTAGTTCAGCCCTTTTGAGTGCTCAGTCGAGCTGTAAAAGCCGCTTTGCCTAGTTTTTTTTTGTTTTTTTGGACTCCTCTTCGATTTACGTCTATTCCCCGGCTCACACATCGTGCGCGAATTTCTGACCAACACAAAACGCTAACGATGCAGCAGCCAGCGTATTCTCCTGAGCTGGTCCTCTATGAGTCTTTCGTCTACCCATAGCACTGGAGAGGCTCCCATGAATGGGCGATGTGATGTTGTGCCACATCACCTAAAATGATTTTATAAACGAAGAGAGAAACGAAGAGCTAGAGATGTTGCGAATGTTCAATAACTGTGGGAGATTAACTTGAGGTGTACGAAGTAGATATCTATATATATATTTCCCTCTTCAAATGAATGGTCTTTCGATATTAAACACAATTGTATATATAGATAGAAATATGTATATCTAAATATATCAGCTATGCTTTAATAATTATTAAGCTACTCAATCGAGTAGCTAGTTTGGCTTGTTTTATAACATAGACACACAACTCTGCTTCTTTAAAACTTAGATTTAATATTAAGCATTCGATTAACATTTGTGCATAGTTTTATGCATGTTGAGAAAGAATTGATAAAGTATTTTGGGAAAAGTTTCAAGCTTGTTAAGAAGTTTTATATAAAGTTGTGAAATTTTGCTTATAAAAGGGAGCTCAGCTCAATCTATGATATTTACATTGAGCTAAAGATTAGTTAGTTGATTGGTTCTACTAGTAGAATTGCTTTCCTCTCTCTCTCTCTCTCTCTCTCTCGCTGCCTCATCAAATGCAGTTGAGGGCGAGCTCAGTCCAAGGTTAACCTGTGCCCTGTTGCCGCCGCAATGAAAACTCACAAGTGTAACATTTGTTGCCCATGGTTTGTTTGTTGTTTGTTTAATTAGGTAATCGGCTTCTGTTTGCACTTGCAGTTGCATTTCAACTATGTAATTTAGAGCAGTGCCCATGCCAAAACTGAACAGAGAGAGAGAGAGGGGGGAGCAAGGGAGGCAGAGAGTGCGTGTGAAATATGAACGGAAACTAGTTAACAACATAGTTACAGGATTTATTTTGTGTTTAATTGGATTCGACTGGTCCGCAGGGAGTCGTCAATTGCAGTCGCTGATAAATGCTTGTTTAGTTTGTTAATCATACGCCGCGTTGCACAAACGCCAATGCAGCGCAGCCGCACATTCACATCCATTCGCATAGCCAGAATCATCATCTCATCCATTGGTCATTGTTGTCCAACGGCGACTGGGATTTGGCAGAGCAACGCAATGATTGCCGGCTGCTGCTGGTGTTTGTGGTGTTGGCCACACACAGTCACATCATTAATGCCGCCAGTAGTGGCAGCCAACATGTTGGCTAGAAATACACTTGGCAACATGTTTGCTTGCGGCCCGGACGGCCATGAAAATCCATTGCCCTACTGTGAAAAGAAGCTGGCCGCAAATGTTGTTTTCATTTGGGGCAGCTTGTCTCAATGATTTGTTTCATAAGCAGCAGCTTTTGATCTATCTGAAAAGCATTTATCAATTTCTAAGAATGTGTGCACAATGAAAAGCATTTTGATTTCTTAGAATTTTTGCTTTTATTTCAATTCATATGTATGTAGATGCATATATACATAAATATATCTGATGTCCACAGCAATTGAGACAAACAAACTATCGCATGGCTCAAATGCTTATTGGCATAGTAAAAGCCAAGCAATAAGCCAACTTTACTGGCCTCTATTGGCCCTCTAATGTTACCTCAACACTTGCTGCCCACTGCCACGCCCATTGAGTTGACAGTGGCTAAGCGAGGCTAACATTACTCCTGCTGCAATAAAATATTTCAATTATATATAATTATTGCACAAATCTTAGGCATTACTCGACTAGAGAGACATTTCAAGTTTAAATTCCTTCTTGCAATTATTTGAAATCTCTTTGCCTTTCTTGCACCACTGTGCAGCATGTTGCTAAGGGTTACGCAGGTGCTGCTGCTCCTGCAGCTGCAGTTTATTTATTTGCTCTTATTGCTTTTGCCCGCTTTGTTTGGCCTTTTCGCTGTTGCCTACCAATTTCGTGCGCCAGCCTAACGAAGGAAAAAATCGTTTATATACCCTGTAAACAGAAGCAATGGGGAAGTTCAAATGTAGCTCAAAAAGTCAATACAGAGCGGGCAATCAAGCATTAAAAACCCATGTGTTGACTTCTGGTATATCGATTATCGATTTATCGATATTTATCGATAATTATTATAATCGATTGGTAAGCATATACCTTCTGCAGACATTCATTTGTGTAAGCGCAGGATATCTCTTAGTCTATCAAGCACAAGAATTGTCCAGTTGCAAGCATTTTGCTTTCTGTTTCTTCTTCTTTTTCTTTAAGCTGCCAGGCAAAAAAGCTGTTGAAATTTAGCAAATCGATAAATATCGATAAATAACGTTTTGTCAATCATCTTACATATAAACCACTTTCAGATTCAGAGAGGCACTTCAATGAGCTCTTACTCAACACAGGGCATCTATAAAGTCTGTCAAGCACAATCGTTTTCCACTTACAAGGATTCTTCTTCTGCTATTCTATTTTTTTTTTTTTTTTTTTTGGAGCTGCTAAAGCTGAACAGCCAAAGCCAAAACCAAAAAAAAAAAAAAAAGGAAAGCAAAAAGCTGGAGGAGCTGCAGCAGCTGCTGCACTTTCACTCATGGCCCGCCCGCTGGTTCGGTGCGCGACGCTCGCAACATGTTGAAAGCGAACGTTTGGCGAGCCGAAGTGCCCAGCCGAGCGGCGCGTCGTTTGTGGCTCGTCGCCAGGCACGAGCCGCTGCCGCTTGTCAGTTGCGTAGCAAACGTCTAGCGTGAAGGTTTAGCAGCAGCGACTAAAGCGAGCCCAAATAGCAGAGCCGCCGGCAGTAGCAGCAGCTAACTAGCAGCAGCAGCAGCAGCAGTAGCAGCAGCAGCAATAGTAGTAGAAGCAGCAGCAGCAGCAGCAGCAGCACGTGCAACCAACAGCAGCAAATGCTGCAATCAGCAAGCGTATAACCAACAACAACAACGACCCCGACAACAACAACAACGTGCTCGTGTCTAAAGTCGAGTGTTTTACCATTTCTAGCCGCCGTTCGACTGCTATATGGTATATATATATATATATACATATATATATTTTTTTGTGTTTTTGTTTTGTTTGTTTTTTTTTTTTTTTGTGTCGCGTGTTGAGTGCAAAAGGTGCTTGAAAAGCAAATCAAAGTGCACAGCCCTGGAAATATAACGTGTTTGTGTGTGTGTGTGTGTAAGCGAAGCCAATGAACGACTCTCAAAAGACACTTGCAAACACGAGCAATTAGTGCAACGCAGAAGAACTTGTTGCAGGGCACAGAGAATCCCTGAATACTACCTCACGAATCACTTAACGAGAGAGAGATTGAGATTTTGGTGACTTTTGTTGGCTGTTATTGTTGTTGTCATTTTGGCCATAAAAGCGAACCATGTGTGGCGTGTGGCCCATATATGGCTGTTATAGTTTATGTTTATGGCCCAAGCCAGATCTGTTGCGATTATCTCTGTTGGGCTCTCGTGGGCGTTTGCCATTTATTGCAACAAATTAATTGCTTTTTATTGATTGTTGTTTGTATTAGCATAAAACTTAAGCCGTACAATGAGAGACAGACAGAGAGAGGGAAAGAGAGAGTATTACGCGTATTATCGCTTGATCTACTGAACGATGCGACTATGGCCAGGTGTGGGGGTACAGAGCGATAAGCGAAAATTCAATTAATCACAATGATTAATGCTAGTCGCACACACACACCAAATAGCCAAATGACACGAGCCACACAGCTTCCATTCCAGCTGAAACTTGAATCTGGCCAACTGTCAGGCCAGTCAGCCGTTGTCAAGCGGCGTGCAGACCATTGGCTCAATGACTCAAGCAAATCAAAATCAAAAGCTACGCAAACCCAACGACAATTGTTCATATCACTTGCTATCAATTAGCACTATAAACGCGTCAGCGAGGGCAGCCAGAAGAACAAGAGGGTCCGTTTGACATAAGTAGAGTAACTAGAGTAGACTAGATAGACTTTGTTCACATTTCGCTAATAGTTGTGGTGCTTGGTGGTTGGTGGTGGGCCGAGGGCATTTTACTGTCAGCCGAAAATGCGGCCGAATGTCTAAGAATTTTTGGCAGCAATCAAAATTATTGGACGGCCACCAAGACAAAAGAAACACTAAACCAACAGCAACAACAACAACAGCAACACGAGTGCGAGAACAGCGACAATGTCTAGCAAAATTAACACATTTTATGCGCCAGCCAAAACTATTTAAAAATATTCATCAAGCGAAAAATGAAAAGTGAACCATGAACAACTTTTGAATAGTCGAGCAGGCAAACCCTGCCAGCGAGATACCCTGTAAAAGCAGCAAGTCATGCTGAAAGTCCAATTATTGCCAGGAAAGAGTTTTACGATAATTTTTTTTTGATTGAGCAGAAATCAAGGGAAAATAAAAAAAAAAAAAGAAATAATAATAATAATATTTCTATAAATATATGTAGACATTATCTCACATAAAATGTCACCTTGAGCTAAGCCAAAATCTCTAAAAAAATTCTATCTTATCTCAAACCCAAAAAAAAAAAAAATAGAATTGATTAAAAAGTTTCCATTTCAATTGGCTTAACCCACGCACTCTACACTTAGATAATATCGATATTCAACCATGACTACGACAACTAATCTAAGCTAATCTTAAGTGATTTTCCAATGCCAATTTTAGAATTTCTAAATCTAAGCACTTGACTTCTAAGAAGTGTTCCATATAATTCTCACTATCGAACATTTTGAATGATGATAATAATATTAGTAGAGAAAGTAATAGAAACTCTTTAAAAAATTCAACTCAGCAAATGTTTATAAAAAGTAACTTGTAGATCAGGATAAATCTGATTCCCAATATTAGAGACAATTTCAGACTCAAAGAGACTTATCTTACCAAGTCTTTCGACTACGATTTGTTGTGCATATAAAGCGGCTCTTATCACGTCAATTGCAAAATTAGTTTATAATCCCAATTTATCACAATTCAAAGCACATTATCAGTATTGTCTTATAAAAAGGGAAAGTGTTCTTAACGCTTGTCTGTTCCATGCAGAGATAAAGAAATGCCTATCATACGATTGTAAAGACAAAACTATTTGCCAATCATTGTTATCCCAATGCTAAATATCAGTTTAAAACTATATTATTTATAGAGAGAGAGAAAATGGTTTAAGGAATGAATAGTAAATGATATCATATCTAAGTAAAAAGTTATTTTCTCAATTATAATCCATCACAGGTTAACTCTCTTAACTCTTGGTCTTTCTATACAGCAAATGACCTATCTAAAGTAATGCCAAATGTATTCCCAGCATTCATAATTTTCCCCACATAGAAAATTCAGTTGAAAGTCTTATTCTCTCCCGCTTGACTATGCAAATAGTGCAGGGTATGCGACAGTATTATGGGAATTCATCAAATTGAATAGCACACACACACACGTATTTACATAATATGTGTGTGTATTATATATATATATTTTTTTTTTTTTGTGCGGCTATGCTAAGTGCTTGTATATAGAGCATAATTAAAGCAGACCGCAGTGCAACAAAGTGCGTGTACTTCTGGCTGACAGCATATTGAGTTGTTGGGTAATACGTTCCAAGTGTGTATGCGTACATCTCTCTCTCTCTCTCGCACTCTCCATCCCCATCTTACTCTCTGTGTGTTTGTTTGTGTATCTATGTGCAGCTGGGCTTGGGCTTAGAAATTCATTTCGGTGGCCATTAGACGTGAAACTTATTTATTTATAAAACACAACACAGAACGCGCAGTCGAGTGTATGAATTCAGTGCTCTGCAACAACAAGAAGACAACAACAAGCGACAAAAATTTAACGATAAATATAAAAATAAAAATAAACCAAAACGAGAAGGCAAAGGCAAAGGCAAAGGCAAAGGCAAAGGCAAAGGCAAACCGAAAGGCCAAAGCCAAAAAGGTGCAAAAACCAGGACATCAAATATTTAATGAAAAATTAAAATAAATAAAAGCAGAGCAAACTAAAATAAAATAAATAATATAAACATTGTGCACACACACACACACACACACAAACACACACACACATTCTCGCTCACGCTGTGTATTAAAATTAATTCATTGTTTTCTACTCTTTGCGCGTTAATTTCAACAGTTTTGCGCGACTTTTTGTTGCTTATCAAATTCCACAGAAATAAACCGAAAATAAAAAACAAAATAAATCTGTAATAAATAAACACGCGCGTATGTAAAAAAAAAATAAAGAAAAGAAAACAGCAAAAAATAAAAATAAAAACATAAGCAAAAGCAATTAAAAACGAAACAAATTTTGCCGTTAGTCAAGTTGGGGGCAAACGCCCAACGTACACGCCACACGACCCACCAACAAACATAACAAGAAAGAAAAGAACAACAACAACAACAACAACAACAAAACATTTAAATCAAATCAACAGCAGCCAACAGGAAGAAGAAGAAGCAGTCAAAGCCGAAGAGCAGCAGCCGCAGCACGCACAGCCAGAGGAAGAAATAAAAAAAAAAGGTAACAAAAGTTAACAACAAACAAAAAATAATACCAAAAAAATTATATAACACTGAATTTTCAAATTAATTTCAAATTAAGTACGAAACTACAAATTGCAACTGCAACTGCAACTCAAACTCAAACTCAAATTCAAACTCAAAGCGACGCAAAGTCGGGCACGTTGCGCATACGCCGCGTGTGCCGCAGCAGCAAAAATCTGTGCTGCATATGTTTGCAGTTACTATTTACTTTTGTTTTTGTTTTTTTTTTTTGGACTACACTTAATTCAATTCGTTCAACAAATTAAAAGCCAAATGCGTTTACTTAGCCCAACAATTGTTGACACTGACGAGCTGACAATTTGCTAAATAATTTACATATGTTTTATATTTGCGCTCCATTGTCTGTCAGTACGGCATCTACATAGTTGAAAGCATAGATTTCTGGGCACGTAATTGCAGGGCATTTAAAGCACATCATCATCGGCACACAACAGGCTCGACAAAGGTTCAATTCAATTTTCTCGCTGGGCCCTGAAACATAACAGAAAAGGAAGAAAAAAGGCAGAAAAATAATATTACATATAAAAATCGGGCATTACCGACTGCATAATACTCATTTACCCAGAAACATTTGGCATTTTGCCACGCCTCTATTTGACATGCCAATCTATAGAAGAGAGGAATTCATCCTATGACTTTTTAGCTTCTAGTTTTAACACCATAGAGACGATTTGCCACGCCTCCCATGATTGTGCACATATCCATTGCATATTCTAAAGGCATATGGGCGGCTCTATCTAGAATATCTTTTATAATTTGAGTTTAGAGCATGTGTGGGCAACAAAACCCATATGCTCATCTCATCTTCACGAATGAGTATGAACAGAGAAGAGAACCAAAAAAAAAAAAAAAAAACAAGTAAGAAAGCTCTAGTCTAGTCTAGTCTAGAACTGATATTTCAATAATTCTTCGCGGTTTTTTGACATACACACATACATAGACCAACATAGGCATGCACGCATACACTACTTCAGTAAAAGTTAAAGCAAGGAGAGAAGAAGTGCAGAAGATCATTAAAGTTGTCTATATGTGTATGCAGCAGTATTCATTTGGTATTTGTATTTAGGTAAAACGAAGCTAGAATGCTCGCAGCAGCAGAGAGCGTTCCCATTGCCCACTTGAATCTCGACTGCAGCGAGCTCTACCTGCCGTCGGGCTCAGCATTTGGGAGAGACAGTGCTTGAGTAAAAGTGGCCCTATATAAAGGGCAGCAGCTGCAGCATATCTTCAGTCAGTCTTCAGTCGTCCAGGCCTGCTGGTGGTCAGCGCAACAAAGTGAAGCAGAGTGTGTGATCGATCAGCGAAGCATTAAAGACGTAGAGGAATTACGTAAGGGAAATACGTAAAGGAATTACGTAGAGGCATTACGTAAAGGAAATACTTAGAAGAAAGAGGAAATACTTAGCAGAAATACAAGTCGTCACCCTGATCAAGAATATATGTATATACTTTGTGGGTTCTGCCACGCCTCCTTCTGCCTGTTACATACATTTCAACAAAACCATTATACCTTGATTTCCCATTTTCAATGGGTTCAGGGTATAAAAACAAGTAAGACAGCTCTAGTCTAGTCTAGTCTAGAACTGATATTTCAATAATTCTTTGCGGTTTTCTGACACACACACATACATAGAAACACATAGACATGCACGCATACACTACTTGAGTAAAAGTAAAAGCAAGTAGAGAAGAAGTGCAGAAGATCACTAAAGTTGTCTATATGTATATGCAGCAGCTTTCATTTGGTATTTGTATTTAGGTAGAACGAAGCTAGAATGCTCGCAGCAGCAGAGAGCGTTCCCATTGCTCACTTGAAGCTCGACTGCAGCGAGCTCTACCTGCCGTCGGGCTCAACATTTGAGAGAGACAGTGCTTGAGTAAAAGTGGCCCTATATAAAGGGCAGCAGCTGCAGCATTTCTTCAGTCAGTCTTCAATCGTCCAGGCCTGCTGGGGGTCAGCGCAATAGAGTGAAGCAGAGTGTGTGATCGATCAGCTAAGCATTAAAGACGTAGAGGAGCTACGTAGAGGAATTACGTAAAGGAAATACGTAAAGGAATTACGTAGTGGAATACTTAGGAAATACTTAGCAGAAATACAAGTCGTCACCCTGATCAAGAATATATGTATATACTTTGTGGAGTCTGCCACGCCTCCTTCTGTCTGTTACATACATTTCAACAAAACCATTATACCCTGATTTCCCATTTTCAATGGGTTCAGGGTATACAAATAAAATAAAGATATTTATTAACAATTGGCGTTAAGTTGGCGGCGACACCGCGACGACAGGTTGACAGCGCGTGTCGATGCTTAATAAAGCTCCTAGTTAGACTGTCAATTTCCAGATGACGGCGCTACGGCTGCCATATATGTATGTAGGACATCAATACGAACGTAAATAGATGTATGTGAGAAGATTTGCTAGATGTGTATACAATGTCAATTGAAAATGCTCATTCGGTTTGTTTGTAAGCATTCGAAATCCCTGGAATTGCCATTCAATTATCATTATACAAATTATATTTATTTTGAAAGCTGCTCAGCATTTCGTGCAATTTGCTCTCAGCTACGGTTAACATCTTAATTGCTCGACTAACTTTTCATGCCGAGAGCCAGAGATTTGTTATGGCATTAGCAGGCTGTTAAAGTTAAGCTGTCGAAGCTGTTTGAATTGCCTCGAGTGCAGCGATTGCAAGTGATTTGATAAGCTTTTGTTTGAGGGCAACTTGGCTGAAAAGTTGTCTATTTAATAAGGGATGACAGAGTGTATATCTATGTGTGTGTGTGTGTGAGTCAATAAATCATTTAAAAAGATTAATTGCTTTGATTTCAACTAATTAGATGCAATTAATGGAGCATGTCTGCACATTCTATGTGTGACTTTCAGGGCAACACACACACATGCACTAGTCTGGCACTCGAATGGCATTTGTCTGCGATACCCGCAAACACTCAGCTGCACTCAGACGTCAAGCTAAAGCGCCACTTGAGTGACACGCACACACACACACACACACACACACACGCTGTGCATGTGTGAAAATGCAATTGGTGCAGCTTCTGCTGTCGCTTGCTGTTGATAATGCCGTTGATGGGGCAGATAATTGCCGCCCAATTGCCTTAGAGCACGAACAATGCCACTGAGATAAGTTCGTCCAGCAGCCGTGCCGGCTGGCTAAGTGCGAATGCATTTACCATTTACCATTTACCATTTGTTATTTGCATGGCTTGGCTTTTTCTTTTATGGCCTTTGGTTGCCCCTTTTGGGCTAAAACTAATCACGCTCGAAGCAATGCGACACGTTTCATAATCGTTGCGCTGACGCTGCTAAGAGCTGTTTAAAGCATTTACGCGGCGGGTCTTAGGCAGGGCCGATAAGATAATAGCGCACCCACGGACGCCGTTCATACGCTGATACCGACAACAACAGCAACTAAATAATAATAATAAAGCAAAAAATATAAAATAAAATAAAACAGCAGCGACTTAAGTCTCGATTGCTGTTCCGATATGAGCATATAACGGGTTCTGTACATTGTTAATGCGTGTATCGAAAATATCTCTGATTGACGTATACACCAATTAATAGGCGACATTCTGGCTGTGCAGCACACGCACACCCAGCCATTTACCCTACCTCTACCTCACTCGCACCCCCTCCTCTAACACTAACGCTTGAGATTTGTATTGCTCGATAAGTTGTATTCGTACATCGATAAGATTTGCGATAAAGTTTTTCGGCTTTAAACAATATGCCATCAGCTAAATATAGCACTGCTAGAGGTGTGTCTACTTTTCGACGTGACTGTGCGCCGTTCAGCCAACAGGCAACTGCCAACTGCCAGCTGAGTCTAAGGCGCTACGTGTCGCGTCATGTCGTGTCGTGTCGAGACACCCTGCACTTATATCAAGTGCCCAGCACTCCAGCGACCACTTAAAGGATTTGCATTTACACACAGTGTCAATTACTGTTATGCAATTGCTATCCTCTCTCTCTCTCTCTCTCTCTCTCTCTCTCTCTCTCTCTATCACTCTCGCCTTATCACTGAGCAAATATATTTTGCAGCTGATTGGCAAATTAAGACAAATTTCATACGAAATTGTTCAACTTTTGTGGCTTTCTTCTTCTGCTAAATAAAAATTGCTAACAGACATACATATACATATGTATATCTAGATATATGTATGTATGTATGTAGTTAACATCAACTGTCACACACACCCACGACGCACTTTGCCATTTCCTTCAGTTCTACGGGCATTACTATTTTTCTCTCTCTCTCTCTCTCTCTTTTGAGTCTAATATGCAATAGTCAAATGTTATGCAATTGCAACAACAGTTGCATTTGACTTGTGGCTACGGCTCTAGCTGTCCAACTGTCCAAAAGGTTTTGCTTTGGCTCACTGCTGACATTCGCATAGGTTGCGGCGTTATGCAAGCAATTTAATTGGCTTTCAGAAAAACACATTGAGAGCTGAGTTATCTCTTTTCTTTTATTTAAAGATATGAAAAAAAAAAACTTCTATAAATAAGAAGAAGAAGAAGAATATAAAGTGAAATGTTGCATTGCTTTTTATATTTATTTAGATTTATCTAGATTTTTCATGGTTTATCTAATTTTTGGCGTTTACTAATCTCTAAAAAGATGCTCTGGTGCTCACTAAGAAAAATTGAAAAAAAAAAATCTAAATAAATCCCAATAGATACCTGACAAGTCTTGCCTTCAACTGTTGTTCAAGCTTCTAGTTCCATGAACCTCCTCAATTATTCCTCAATTATTATTGAAAAGGAAGAGTTTAGAAGTCCTCTCTTTGTCCAAAAATTTTGCTATACATTCCTACCTTCAGACTTAGCTGACCATTCAAACTGGTTCCAGCTGGTGTGCAGCTAGGAACTCTTTAAAAACAGTGTAGGCAACCCTCGAAAGATTAACATTTGCATGACTTTTGTAGTACATCTCGTATATGTTTAAATCATGATCTATCAATTGAATTTAATATCCCTTCAGACGAGTTCTAGTTCTAGTTTATCATATATAAACCCAATACTCTATAAGCACACCTCGCATACATGCTACATCTTTCTCGATTTACATCCCTTAGATAACATGAACCATATTATCTCAGCTCTATAAGCTCCCACAACAAACCCAATTACTTGCCGAACTGCCCTCGCTTCGTCTTTGTGGTGCGCCTCAGTTGCTAACCTAACTGAACTGGAAGGCAATTAATTTACAATAATTATGCTACACTTATTGAAAGCATTGCCTTGGCATTCAAATTGAGTTGAGCTCTGAATAAATAATTGCATGGCTTTGAATGGCTCTAAAGGCGTGACCTATGCTGTACGCGCACAATCATCAGCTCCATTCGCTTGATATACAAAATAATTAGTTCTCTTTGAGATGTAGTTGCGCTTCACTTCTGCTTCCATTTCGTTATTTTTTTTTTGTATATTTCAATCAAAACTCAAAGCAGAAAATTATGTTTGAATGTCATTCAAGTTGGAATTGCAAATCCAGTTGGAAATGATGGCATTGGAACTGGAATTGGAATTGGAATTGGAATTGAATTCCTTTTGGCAAACAACTAATTTGTCAAGTGAAAACACTTTCACTTTGTGCCATTTTCAATTAATGTTGCTGCCAGAAATTACAAATTGAATTCATCATATTTTATAATGTCAAACGGAATTGATGCTGTCATATGTATGGGCGGCTGTTCGAAATTGTTTTAGCTGGCCACAAAATGGTTTTGGCCATTTGAACTTCAACTTGACACAAATTGCAGGCACTAATTTGTCATTAGCACGCCACAGCAACAACAACAATAATGACCAGGCCAACAAATGGCTACCGACAGGTTGGCAACTTCGATTTGCGTCTCAGCTTGGCAAATTATATTGTTCTTTTTTTTTTATATATATATTGCCTGCTACTGTTGTTGTTGTTGTTGTTATGCAAATTGGTTGCCTAACTGAACCGAAGACCACACAGAACACATAAATAATCAATATGTGTGTGCGTGTGTTCGAGCGAGTATCGTGGGAACATTTATGGCTGCCATTTTGTGCGTTGAACGAGTTTATGCAACATGGCAAAAAGTGAGGCGGGCTTATTAATTGATTGGACGGGCAGACAAGTGGCTTTATCAGTAGCACAATTCACCAAAATAAATACATATATGTATATACATATACGCATGTATTTTGTATATAAATTCATTTATTGTTGTTGTTGTTGTGGCTGACACGTCTATTTAATAACAAAAACTTTTTAACTGATATTAAATGCGTATCTCACACTCTATATGCGTGTTTGTGTGTGTGTGTGTGGTTAGCCGATTGTGCTGCCATTTAAGCCAAATAAAAGTTGCCAGCTACAAGCAGTAAAACAAACTAAGCCAAAATTCTCAGCTAGTATAACTTAGCGCGAAATACAAGAAACGAAACGCACACACACACACTTACATCTATATATATATACATGTATGTATATACACACACACACACGCGCATCCTCTGCTCTCCACTCCCAACAGCTGTCTACACACATGCAATTGCATAGCTTTAAAATAAATGAAAAATAAAATATTACGTATACGCACAATTGTCTCACAAATATTGCGAACAACTTAAGCCAGCCAGCCATATGCTATACGAACTCTTATTGCACTGAACGTAGCGCTGTAGACAACTAAAACAGAATTTAATATAAATGGAATAAAGAATTACCAATGCAAAAAGCAACTCTAAGCCACTTAAATTAAATATATGTATATATGTATATGGAAGGATTTTAGAAGGAATAGTTGATAATAGATAGAATGAACAGTTAAAATAGATAGAGCTCAAAGCAGTTTTTCATTATAATTTTACTTGATAATAGACTTGAAATTTCAAATCCATTAGAAGCTCAATTGATATTGGAGTTACGATTAAAGATCTAAGAAATTTAATCAGATATCAGATGGAAAGATGAAAGAGAATTAAGATATGAAATTTAAAACAAATATAGACAACGCAGTTCTTGAGAATATGTATAACCAGAATTGATAACAGATATTACGAAAGAAGTTCCAAGCAGTTGAGATTAGACGTCCATAAACATTTTAAATGGGAATTGAAGGCAAATAAGATGCTAAATCAATTAAGAATTCAGACTGTTCTAAAAACTTAAGATAACTACAATTTCAGTCTATATCCATTATGATGATGATAACTTATATTGTTAGAGACAAAATGCGAAAACGATTATAGATAACGGATATCAAATTCTAAATAATTTAGATAAAAAGTCAACGAAGTTTTCAATTGAGAGTAGAAAGTAATTAGAGTAAATGGAACTGTAGGTAGTAAAGATATAAAGTCCATAAGAATATCAGTTGAAATTTTAAATACAGATGAGATTCGTGGTCTAAGGAGCTAAAAAAAAAGTAAACATAAAATCCAATAAGATTTCAACTCAATTGAGAACAGATAATGGATATAGCAAATGGAACCCTAAGAAATTACGATACAATTTACATAAAAACATCAATTGAGAACCTAATAGCAGATATTTAAAAAGGAAAAAAATCCAATAAGGTTTCAATTAAGAGTAGATAATAGATATAGCAAATAGAGCTCTAAGAAGTTAGGATACAAAATACATAAAGAAATAAATTGAGAACTTAAATGCAGATATTGCTTTTGGTCAACCTTCAATTCGAAAGACCTCGAATACAAGAAGATATCAACAGATATTGGAAAAACGAGCTTAGCTTTTAAATCAATGTATATCTCAATTGACAATTGTTTAACTCAATTCCAAAATCTTAAGCTACCCAACATTAAATACACAATCCGTATACAGCTCAATTGAAGCCCATCATATGTTCCATTTAATTCAACAAATTTCTTAAATATATTTCTAGACAATTTAAGCTGCCTATAAATAGACATTGAATGTGGTACACGTTGAGTGAGTGCTATCAGCCCGTCAGCATCTCGTGTGTATCATCTCGGGACAGCGCAGATCTTAAGTCAGTTCAAGTTCGTTGCGTTTGTTTGCGCCGTGGCACATTAGCCAGCAATGAGGGTATTTGCCAAGGCAATGGAAGTGTCGCGGATGTGGCCTGCTTTATGTTGACAAAGATTATGTGACAATAAGCTCGGATAAAATATATATATGAGGGGTCGGAGGCAAGACACTGCCAACGCGCAGCGAGCAGCTGTCAATTGTGTAAATATTTGGTGGCAAAAGTACAAATAGAAATGCTGTCGATAAATCGAAGCACATGACTACAGACGTGCATTAACAGCTGTGACTTGTATCTTGTATCATGTAAAAGCAAACAGCAAACAGCAAACAGCAAGCAGCGCCTCCCAACGAAATTCTATACCAATTACAATTCAATTGTTTAGCTTTGATCAATACAACAAAGGCCACACATATATGTACGCTATATACATGTATATACATAGTCGTGTATATTCAACTGCGAGAGAGCGAGCTCCGCTGGTTTCTTGCAGCTTCACGTATCTTCCAGATGCTAATGTCGCTGTAGCATATGCGAGCTGCGAGAAATTGTGAATTGCATGCAAATTGACTTTACTCTCAATTACCCTGCAGCTGGCCCAATTCCACTGTTCCACAGATTTGCCATTGTTTTCCGTGTGCCGCTTGCCGTATGCCGCTTGCCGTTTACCAGGCTGCATATGCAAATGCAAGGCCAGAACATCAAGCCGCAGAGTATTGCGGGCGAGCCTAAAGCTCGTCGATTATTTATTGAATGGCATTTGGTAGGCATACGCAATTCGCATTCGCCACCACATATGCATATCGATTATTGAGTTGACTGGCCAACGATTCATGTTTGAATATGCCAAACTAATAATCGAATCTTTCCACACTGATTTACGGTCGACTATTGCCGTGATATCAGCAATGATGATGAAATGGCCAAACACATTTTTGCCTCAATGAAATCGTAATTCCAATCGACGCCCATACAGACTCGCCCATTCCTCCCCTCTCTCTGTCCAGTGAAGCGCATGGACTCAATAAACTGTGCATTTAATGTTGAAAAATTGTTTCAGCCTCCACAAAATGTTGTGAAGAGCTCAGCGATTAAAGCTAAGAGCTTTGCGTTTTCAATTAAGCGATTAATGCTCGATACTCAGTGGCAGGCTGGTTAAATGTGATTCGTGTGCCAAGTCGTTTCTTGCGCTCCAAAGTGTACTTAAGTGCAGCACAGTTGATATATCGAAAATCGATAACTCAATTGACTTCCGATGATTGACATCCAAGCATCCTAGCATCCAAGCATCGAGCATTGAGCATTGAGCATGTAAATGCCAAATATTTCTCTACCGTATTTGGACAGCATTCAGTGCTTCGTCCTCCCCTCAGTCTATGTGCGGAAACTTGAAGCCAAACAATCAAATTCAATTATTTCATGATAAACGCATTTTCCTTCTTTTTTCTGAGAGTGTGGGGGGATGGGCGGCTCGAGTATGAGAAAGGAATATGGAGCACTGTGTGCAATTTACTCTTAAAGCAATTTGGCTCAATAACGTAACAACATTCCATATAAATTGATATGATATGATAGGATGAATTATATAAGATTCAATATCGATAGCAATTTATTAACATATTGTATTACACGTATTTCGATTGCAAGTACTCTTTATCAATTAAATATGCTTAGGGGAAAGAGATTTACCTATGGAAACCTATTGAATGGAATATCGAATGTTATCGATAAACCAATCGAATTATTAGACAATAATATGTAGGACATTTGAAAACCAAACTGAATATACTTGAAATATTTAGCGAAATTTAATAAGTTAAGTGTTATCGATAGCTAGTAATATATTAATCGATTTAGCAATAATGCAATGCCATACAGCAAGTAAATCGTAATTGTTTACGTTATCGTTCAACAATCAATTCAACTGAATATACTTTAAATTTTGATCGAAATAAATTAATTTCAGTGTTATCGATAGTTAACCATATATTGACTTATTAAATAATAATGTAATTGCCCATTAGCCTGTTTACAGCTGTAAGCATGCATAACACACCAAATCGTGCTCAAATATGCCTTAAAGTTAACTGATCGTTATCGATAAATCAGTGTTAGCTGTCACCAGTTGCTCGTTCTCGATAAATAAATTGTGCATTCAGCTGAGATTGATTTGTCGTGCGGCTGCTTGTCAATTGTCATCAATATGAATTCAATTTATCTCACCTATCATATAAATTCTGATCGATTAGCTAACAATCACAACTGTTGATTGCCATTCGCCTGGCCCACGCTGGCACGCTGTCCAGTGCTGCTCCGGGTCGAGCGAGAGCTGGAGCCGCAGCCATAACTGTTGTTGTCATTTGCCAATGCCACGTTTTACAGCTCATTGTGCAGAGGACAAAGGCGAAATACTTCCATTCAGCTCTTCAAAGCAACAACTACAACAACAACAACAACAACAACGGCCGAAACGTAACCAAGTGAAGGCGAAGGTGCCGTAAGCCATGCTCACATATGGCACATGCACGAGCACAGTATCAACAGTGTAATTATCGGTATGCAGTACCAAGAGCAACAACATCATCATCATCATCATCATGATGATGATGATGCTGTTGTTGCTGTACGTGTAGCATATCTTGTAGCGTAGTCCTTTTGTGACGCTGTGTCCTGCCAGGCGTGTATTTCAAAGCATTTTGTTTTCTCAACCAGCTTTGGCTCTGTGGCTTTTTCCCACTTTCACCTCCACACGCACACGCACACACACAGAGAGAAGCACAGCTATACATATATATATGTATATATATAATCGCCTGCTGCTCCACCTGCTGCTTAATGCCGCCCACAGCAGCTGACGGCAAATGTTTCGTGCCAGTTGACGCTCAATTTAGAAATATTTATGCGCGATTATTACGCACAATTGTAAAGAAACATGAAAGCCAAATGAAATAGAACGCCCAGCGCAAAGCACATCAATCAATTGCCCCCAATGCCCCTCGTATGCTGCCCTTTAATTACACACAGTTTAGGCCAATTGTGTATACAACAGCAACAACAACAAAAATGTCTAGTTTATATTTGAGTTATTGCGATTGATAATCCATTTTGTTGGCCAGTGTTTTATTAGCCATAATTCGATTATTTGTTTTAGCTTGTTACTTTTTTTCTTCTCTTCTTTCTTTTTCCTTTCTTTTTGCAACATTTTTATGGCCACTTGAAAATTGAGAATTTGGTCAATTGGAAATCTGTTTTGGCTCAAACGAAATTGCGCGCTAATCAAATAATCAAAATTAAAGCGAAATGCCAAACTCATCAAATTAACAACGGCAACAACAATGTAAAAATGTTTGCTCCTTTTTTTTCTTGTAGCAAGTTTTCTCTGCCTCACTTTTTTGGGTTGGCTTGCTGCGAAGGTCTATTATGAGAAACCTTTATTTTAATTGAAATATGGATGAAGCCTTTTTTAGACGACCTAATTTGATTTTTTGAGAATGGAAATTTAAGAAGTTCGCTAAAGTTCATTCGGTTAAAGCTTTGCTGAAAAGGGTTTGAGAATACATTACATTGTGCTACAAAAACTATCGAAAACAGAATATTAAGTATACGTAAGGCATATGGCTCACTTATGACGAAATGTTGGGCAATTGGGCATTTTTTTAGAAATTTAGTTCGCAGAACTGTTTTGCTCTAAATACATTCATTCGTCATTCATCTTCGACACTTGTCCGTATTCAGAAATGTATAAAAGAATCTGTGTTAGAATTTATGAGCAAAGAGAAGACACTAATGAGAGAGCATATGTACTATGTATGTATGGGACAGAACTAAGTAGCTTGGTCTTTTTCTTTCACCTGAAGAGCCCCATGACGACACTATACTAAAAATATCATCGTAGGCAAAGTTGAACAAGATTTAAAGTACTCTGAACATTATGAAACATATTGGATCCAGAATATGATATATGATAGGTCTTACTTGCTTTCTCTCTTAAGCTAGATAGATAGAAAAACCATTAAACCCTGATTTCCCATTTTCAATGGGTTCGGGCATATGTTTCCGATAAAATATCGTTACCTAGTTACCTTGACTTATGCTGCTCTGTCGCATATTCGATGCTGGTAAGCGTATTTAATCTTTGGCACTTCGTGACAAAGTTTTTCTGTGAAAGTTTTGGCTGCTCTTAATTGTTGGACAGCAACTGCTAGGCGAACCCTTCCCTAATTCGGTTGCCGGCAATTTAACAATGTTTTAATGGGTTGCGCTGGACGGGCGCTGGCAAAGTTCTTGGCAAACATTTAATTCGCAGATTTTTCGTCATTTCGAATTCCCTTTATTTTGGCCTCGAGCCCCGATTGGCACTATGCTGGCCAGTTTGCTGGGGCTGCCAAGCAGCCCAGCTCTATATGAATTTGCAATGAGTTTTTGATTAGCTTTTGTCATAGCAAGCAGGAAGCTAACCAGCCAGCCAGGTAGCCAGCCAGGTGCATGAGCCGGCTTTACAATCATCTTGAATGGCTGCTATTTTGGCTAAAATGCGAAAGTTTTTGCGGCCATTTGCAACTTTCAACTCTGACCACTTCTCACCCTTCCTCCCACTCTATCAGTGTGTGTGTGTGTGTGTTTGTGCATGAAAGTTTAGTAAGTGCAAATATTAATTAATTAAGCTCAACTCAATTAAGCTGAGCAAAGTGAAAATTGCAATCGAGAGATGATGATTTAATATAAGCAAACCTATTTATGCCATTTGATATTCTAAGGTTCTTCAAACTAATGTGGCTGAAGAAAGCTAGTTAAGCATTCCACAATACCCCAGAGTATGGTGTAGATGTGTGTGTTCGTGTGTTTGTGTGTATAACGAACAACTAGTTAACATGGCTGTAGATAATGTTAGCTTATCCACTGAAATAGAATAGAATAGTATTGCCCTTGGCTAGTTTGCCCGATAGCTGAATATAATATGAAATATATATATATATTATATACATATATTTATACATATATAAGTATGTACATATGTTATTGCTTTTTAAACAAACTGATAACGCCTTGAAAACAAATAACAAGTTAGTTGTTAACTTTTTCGTACATTGCGTTGACAATGATTTTGATTTACAGCTGGTAGATGCTTATCGCTGCTTTTTGATAGTTGTTTGTAGTTTGTTATTAGACAGCGAAAACATCAAATGAATCGATTGTCTATTAAGTATCCATACAAATAGATTCGAATAGTGATAAGAGCTCACAACTCAGGCAAATATAAGTATGGGCATGTACTACATGTTGGAATCTACATACCGAAACTATTGCAATTGAATGTTTAGGAACGTTCCGCAATCCATATATTCGTATCGATGTGGATATCGATAACGCTTAATAAAATAGAATACCTCGTGGGCATATATCAACTGGGCTTTCAATCGAATCGATAAGTGGAGGAGGCAAAATTATCAAAGTTAAACACGTTTTGTAATCCTCTGATTTATCGATACCTACAACGATAGCCACAGATAATAATATGGTTAATTAATTAAATCGTTAGGCCGATGATTCAATAAATTAGATATATAATACACACATGATTCATATAATGCCCCTCAGATAATTTCAAATGTATTCATCGATAAAAATCGATAATTTGAAGAGAGAAAACTAATGCAATTAAAGTGCTCAACCTCGATATTGATAGCGATGTATTTATAAGGCCTGTCAATTGCAAATAAATATTGTGTATATCGATAACACCATCGATAACGATATATATATCATATATCTTAGTTTATTAATTGAGAGCTGAGAAGATAAAACTGTAGTAATGAAAGATTTAGCAATTTTTCCAATTCCTACACACATATCGATATCGATATAAATACCGATAGGCACAATATAATGCTTCTTTAGCACTTTTTAATTGAATTTTTCAATTGATTCGATTGCTACTTCAAGCACATTTATTTCATCACAATAAATTGAAAATCTGAGTATCAGGTAGACATAAAAGTTGAGGAAAATCGGATTAAAGTAAGCAAGGAACGCAATGAACGAAAGTATATTCCAGAAACTTAAATCTGCAAAATGAACTTTGTTCAATGCAAATTGCAAATTGCAGAAGAAGCACACTCTATGGCTTAACTTTACGAACTAATTGAATCAGGTGCAAGTTTTGCATAATCGAATGTGGGCGCTGATCAACTTTGTCTGCCATTCACAAAAGTGGGCGTGTTAGCAGGCATATTGAATGCAGTTCGTGCATGCAATTAGTGCCAGGGGAGCGAACAAAGCGAATTCAAATATATGCCAGGCCAAGGTGGGCTGGTGGGCTGGTGGGCAAGTGGGATAGGCGTGGCTAGCGCTTTGTCAACTCTTGAGGTAAACTCGTAAAGGGTAACAACAATGTTACTAGCCAGCTACTGCTGCCAAATGGACTTCCATGACATTAGAAATATGCACTCGCAGTCAAAGCCAATTATGACTAAGCACCTGTTGTGGGTGGCGGGCGGACTCTCGTTGAGGGTCGCCCAAAGCAATTTGCCAATATTCAGGCCGACCACGCCTCCCCGCCACCCATTGTGGCCCCGTTGAGCTGGCTGGCTGGCAATGTCTACGACTCATTGCATGTTTCATTATGATTGCTTTTTTATTTTTCATGCGCTCGACGAACGCCAGCAGCGTAAACAACTTCGATTCGGAAATGTTGTCTCTAGCACGGACTCGAACCACGGCAAACAGTTATCAGTTCAACGCAATGAGGACGGGCAAACTTTGTGCGGCTGGCCAACTCGTCAAAGTCGAGAGCGCAAAAGTTGCCCCAGCCAACGACCTAAGACCCAGCTATCCGGCTATCCGGCTGTCCGGCCGACGCATTAAAAATGTGCAACGTGCCACGTGCCACTCCGTTAGCCACTAGCTAGCTGCATTTGTTCAACACCTTTGGTATATGTATGTTGCGCAACGAATCGAAATGAATGAAATCCTGTCAATTTGACTCAATAATGAATGAGTGGCATTTGCGCTGAACTCAGTGCAACTTTTGCCAACTCTAGCGCCAAGTGTCCAAATGCCAATCACAGTGCCGCTAATCACCCATCCAAGTTCCAGCTCTATATATAGTATGCATATACCCTGTGATGGGCTGGACTGGCTGAAAATTATGAATAATTTCAGTGAATAATTAAAGCACTTTTCTTAATTACCACAATCAAATTATTAATTAATGTAGGTTAAATGACAGCAGAGGCTGAAGCAGAGATGTCTTATAAAATACCTTTTAAGCATGCAAGAGATATGTTAACTCATTTGAATATGTTGGATATTAGCAATTGAAGGTGGAGAACCAAAGAGTTCAGATATATACCATATATCTTAGTTTATTAAGTGAAAACTGAGAAGATAAAATTCTCATAATGAAATCCAAATATACATATCGATATCAATATAAATGGAGATCCAATGAGTTGAGAGTGATCGTCATTTAAGAAGTTTCGATAGTGACGATAGTCAATTGTTGATGTAAGTGTGATCTGAAGAGAGTAGAATCGAAAAAATCGAATCGAAACTTAAAGATAATCTTTATGTGCAGCATGTGAAGTCGAGCGTGGTAGAGCGGGTATTATACTCGCCTTGGGTTCGTGCTTTCTATGCTCGCTCTGCCTATGCTCTGCCTGTGTTCGCTTTGTCTAACTATATTCGCTCTGCTTGTAATTGCTCTCCATATGATCATTCTTACTCTGTTCACACTTCATATTCTTGCTGTATTTACGTTCGTTCTGCCTATGCTCACTCGCTCTATGATCGCTCTACCTAGTCTTTATCCCTGCACTTGCTTCCTGTGATCATTCTTTCCATGATCACTCTCCTTGTGAAGGTTCATCCTATGCTCTCTCTGTACTTTATCTAATTTGTTTACTATTTGTTTAGTTTTAGCTTTTATTTAAACTTTTCAACTGCCCAATTGCCATTAAGAATGGGCACACTCATGACGTTCAATGCTGCACTTTACGTGGTATCTCTCCGTTTAGCTCTTTTTGTGTGTTGTCTTGGCGACCACATTAAATCAACTCTCTATCTCTCTCTCACTCTCTCTCTCACTCTCTCTCTCTTTCTCTCTCTCTCTCTCTCTCTCTCTCTCACTCTCTCACTCTCTCTCTCTCTCACTCTCTCTCTTTCACTCTCTCCCTCTCTGTGTGTGTGCTGTGGCTTTTCGCGCAGTCTTTGTTTGTTTGTGCAATTTTTTATGGTGTTTTCCTTTATTTCGGTCGACATTTCATTGGCATTCGGCTGTGCCACCGACATTCATCACGTATACGCGGCATGCCACCTAGTTTGCTCTTGCCGCTGTTTGGCGTCGCCGCCTCATAAGTCTTTCATCATTTTTATTGGTTTTCCTTAGGCACAGTCACACACAGCAACCCAAAAACGCAACACACACACAAACACACACACACGCCGTCACTCCCCACACTCGTTGCGCCACCCCCTCTCCAGTTCCCCAGCTCTCCAGCTCTTCCCTTTTCTGTTCTGTGCTCATTGTGTGTATTCAAAATTTATTAATGCTGTGCGCCCGCTGTTGCTGCTTTAAAGTAAAAATCCCCCGTGTGGAGCCCAAGGCGTATGATTAATTACATGTGTATGTGTGAGTGTGAGTGTGTGTATGTTGATATGCATGTGATGTATATAAGGAGAGAGAGAGTGAGAGTGAGAGAGAACGAATAAGACAGAGAGACAGTGAGAGCAGTTAAGTAACCGCCAAATGATGACACCCGCCCCCTCCTCATCCCCTCCCCTTCTCCATAAACTTGCTTAGCTGTCCTGCATCTGCTCTGGGCCATTTTGCTCTAATGAGCGCCGTCATTAGCTTGTTTTATGTCTCTAATCAAGTTGACCACGCCCACCCACACTAGCTAGGCTAATGCTCACGACTGAGCACGCAAACACCTGATCTGAACTGTTTGTTAACTGCACGCAATTCCATATCATCTTAGCTGTTTATAGACGACCTGGCCTCTCTCTCTCTCTCTTTGAAGTCTGGCAACAGTTATCAACTGCCAACTGTCAGCTGCAAACGTCCTACGGCAGACAACGTCGAACAGCAAAAAAGAAGAAAAAGAAAATCTTATAGTGATTTCTTTTGCATCTCAAGGTTATTGAAGCTGCGTTAAACTGTGTAAAAGTTTTTCCTATTGGTTAGTTTTGATGGCTCGTCAGCTTTTGTACCGTTAGCAGCAGCATCCGGCTCATAAGCCGGCTTAACGGGAAATGCAAACGCTGTCGATATTGATGCTGCGCGTCTTCACTTTCCCTCGCTTATCAACACTGATGCCAGTTCAGTTTTTTTCCCGCTAGAACTGGCTTCTTTTATGGTGTGCTTTGTGTGCAAAAGTGTTAAGCAGCGGGATTTCCAATTTCATGGAAATACTTTAACAATTCATATTCTTACCAGCAAAAGTGATGCTGTTTCGGCTTGTTTCCCGTCAAATCTGGCTTATTTTTTTAGCTGCAATTTGGAGAAGAATTTGTAGATAGCGGCAAGGCGGAAATTTTGTTTTCTCACTAACTAAAGTGATGCCGTTTCAGCTTATTTCCCGTCAGATCTGGCTTTTTTTCAAAGAAATCTGGAACGGCTAGAGTTCTAGCTTTTCAGATCAACAATAGTAGCAATTATATATGTATATACATATATATCATAAAATCGGCAATAATGTCTTGAAGTCGTTATACAGCTCTTTTTGGCTCTTTTTGCCTTTTCAGCTAGATCTGGCAGCACTGCTTATAATAATGTTGTCAGCTGTAAAAGGCAGACAATGCTCAGCAAACGCTAGCTCGCTTCCTGTCTATATCGCTCTCCTCTCTCTCTCTCTCTGTCTCTCTCTCTCTCTCTCTCTCTCTCTCTCTCTCTCTCTCTCTCTCTGCCTGTCACAACCTTTTTTATGTAGTCGTGCTGCGTCGCTGCAACGGCTTGTCGCAGCAATGCAAATATAATGCATAAACTACAAGTGTCAGACAGCAGCAACAGAGATAGATAGAGAGGAGTGAGAGAGAATGAACATCAAACATCGAGCACCACAGCGCTGTCAACTTGCTGCCAAACGTCTGAGACGTCGCGACGTCGTGCGTAACATGGCAATGGGCCGCTTCATCTGCTTATAACAGTTGCCAAACAAATAGAGCAGCAACTGGATATGACGAAAACATGCGTCAAGCATATCAGCCGCACCGCCAATGGGGGCAGCTGGGTGGGTGCTTGGCACCACATGCTGTCTCTATTAGAGCGTGCGTCGCTCAAAGGTCCTTAAGCGCATCAACGTTTATGGCTTGGCCAGAGGGAGACCCCAGAGGGAGAGCAGTACAAAACATCTATAGCAGAGTGCCAGAGATTTAAGCTGATTTATGAATCTATGGGAGATACAAAAACTGAAAGAGAGAGAGTGAGAGAGAGAGAGAGCGGGAGAGACAGCAAAAATCTATTCAGTCTGCACTCAGAAATAGCAAAATTATATAATGCCTTTTAGTATAATCTCTATAGCTATCTCTATCTCTAGCCCTGTCTCTGCTACTGTCCACAGCGCAATGTCAGTTTATCTAAGGTTTCTTCACTGTACAGTGAAATTTGAGCAACTCTGTCGCGCTTTTGTTTCGTCTCAATTAGAGAAATTGTTGCAATTCAACTGAAATTCGAACTTGTACATTTGTGAGATGCTTAAGCATTTTGCCTGGCAAATTAGCGAAACGGTTAATGGGGCGAGCTTAAGGGATTGTCTGAGCAAGTCCTTTGTTATTCGAGCTACAAAAGGTATTCGGAGCCATGTAGCAAAGCCACTTGAAAGCATTTCCCTGTTAGCCAACTCAAGTCAAGACAGTTGTTTTGCTTTTGTTTTTGTTGGTTTCTTCTTTTTCTTCTTTCTTTTTTGGCTAAGCTCTTTCAGCCGTCAAACGCTGGCCAGCTTTAAGCATCACAGTTTGAAGAAAAACAAAAAGAAAACCGTATTACACACATCTCGGCTAGGTAAATGCATTAAAGTTGCCATCACTGAGCGGCGCTGTGGCTTGCTGCGGCTCCTGCTGCTGCTGCTCCTGCTCCTGCTGCTTGCTGCATGAGTTACCAGCAGACCAATTTCGATGCAGACACACAGGTGTATGCCACTTCACAGGCAGTGCGCCCATGATCCAGGCCACTCTCTCTCTCTCTCTCTCTCTCTCTCTCTCTTGCTCTCTTGGCTGTCAGGCAGCTTGACAACGCTCTAAATTAAAAATGAACTGCGGCGCCAAAGGCGATGCTGCTGAAAATTGCGCGGCACGCGGGCTAAATCGAGTTTCAGAATTGATTTTCGTAGCCTTTTCCTCTTTTCTCTCTTTTTTTTTTTTGGGAGGGGCGGTTTTTGGCTGTGTGTGTGGGCGTGAATGGGTGTGGCATATGTGCATGCCTGGCTGGTCCTCGCGGGCTTTAGTTAGCTGCTGCTTTAATTTTGACTCACTCTCTTTCTGTCTCCCTCTCACTCTCCCCCTCTCTCTCACTCTCTCTCTCTGTTGCTCATTAAAAATCAAATGATAATTGAGCCACGTTCTAATGAATCTGATTTGCTTTGTTTGTTTGGCTCTTGTCTTAAATTTCCAATTGTTATTCAGTCGAAACTTTTTCGAAATACAGCACTACAGCAGAACAAATACAAATACAAACACACACACGCAATGAGCGACACCCACAATGTGATGAGGCCGCAGTATTTGTGGCAAATGTTGAACATGGCTTGCAACAAGCGACACGCGCCACAAACTCGGGTTTTAGGTTTGGGTTTTTCGGTCGGTCGCTGGCCGCACACACACACACACACACGCACACACGCACACACGCACACACACACAGTAAACAACAACCTGTTGACTGAGACACAGTCGTAGCCAAATCAGCAACATCATCAGCTTGTTGTAGTTGGTTGAAGCTTGTTTCCTGTGCTTTTATTGTCATTTATCTTGTCTGCCCTCACAGAATGTTACTTTCGCCTCAACAATGAAAATCGATAAAAGCGAAAAGCGAAAAACGAAAAACAAGTAAGAAGGCTCTAGTCGAGACTGCTCGACTAGGAGATACCCTGAACCCTCCAGCTGATATTCTAATCATTCTGCACTTCTTTTATGCACACATACATACATATGCCTCCACATGCACGCATAAGCTCGAGCTCTGCTAACTGCGCAGTAAGCAGCGACTGCGCTTGGGCTGCGCTGCAGTGTGGGCAATACTATGAGATTTTATTTGTTGAATAATTTAGTTTGTAGACGCATGATCTTAATGAAACTTTCAGAACGTTATCATAATGTATAAATGTGTGTACATTCCGAAGCACAAGTCTCTAATATTTGAAATACGTTTTTTACGAATTGGGGGCGAAGGGGGCGTGGTATCCAAAATCTGTAAATGACAAAATGTGTGTATCCATCGAATGTATATACACAACAAATCTTAACACTCTATGTTTAAAAGTGTTCAAATTAGGCTGAAAAAACAATAACAATTTATCGATTATCCTCGATAAAAAAGATATCGAATGAGTTATCGAAAAAATATGATAAACTCGTACTGCGTATGGTATACACGAGTCTGCATACAAAATTTCAGCTCTCTAGCTCTTGTAACTTCTGAGATCGACGCACTCATACGGACGGACGGACAGACGGACGGACGGACGGACGGACGGACGGACGGACGGACGGACGGACGGACAGACGGACAGGGCTATATCGACTCAGCTCATCGCCCTGATCAAGAATATATATACTTTATGGGGTCTGCCACGCCTCCTTCTGCCTGTTACATACTTTTCACAAAACCATTATACCCTGATTTCCCATTTTCAATGGGTTCAGGGTATAAAAAAATAAAATAAAAGAGAAAAAGAAAAAAGCACACAGCAAAAAGAAAACACTGTAAGAAATGACCCCAAAGCTACGGCAACAGCAGCTGACATACACACATACACACGCACACACCTACACGCACACGCACGCACATACATAAGTTAAGACAATTTATGCCACAAGCAAGCAGAGCAAGTGCCCTTTGTATGTAGCTTAAGTACACTTAAAGAAATAAATAAACAATACCAAAATATTTACAAAATTTTGTGCAGTTCCAAAAAACGACTAAATGAATATACAAGCATATCATATATAAACACATAAACACATACATACATTTATAGAATTTCTCTCAGTGTAGTGCGCGATATTGAAGCAGCAGCATGTCAAACAAACACAGGATAAACATTGCGGCAACAACAGCATCCGACACATCTTTTTGGGCAACCGCCTGCAGATGGCTCCTCCATACGCTGACTTCTAAAGGCCATGCCACAAATCGTTATGAATAATGTGGAGCGTAAAATTTTAACGTGAAGAGCGAGAGCAAGCTGGGTCAGTAGCGTGGGGGTGTGAGGAGGGGAGGGGGGTGAGGGAGGGTGCTACTGGTGCTGCTGTATATGCTACATCAAATTTCCTTTTGCATAACAATGAAAATGAAAGCTTCACCTAATTATGCCAAATATTACTGGTATCAAAAGCGAAATAACAATACAACAAACAAACACACACACACACATACATCAGAATAAACACACACACACACATGAGCACACAAAAATTATGGCAAATTATGTAAAGTTAAGTAAGGCCCAAGGAATGACACACCGCAACATCAAATCAAAGCTGTTAAAAAAGGCAAACCAACAAAAAAATAAAAAAATAACAGACATTATGAAAAAACAACACAACATACAACTTTAATATCACTTTAATATCATGAGCTTAAAATGGGTTCAACTAAAATGGGTTGACGTTAGACAACGAGAATAGTGAAGGGCTCTAAGCTTAGGGGAGAATCTAAAAAAGTTGAAGGGAATAATGAGAGAGAGAGAGATAAAGAGAGAGAAAGAGAGAGAGAGAGAGGGGGGGCGAGAGAGGGCGAGAGAATGAGACAGTTTGTGAAATATAGAGAATAAAAGGAGATTCTATGGAAGAGCGAGAGAGAGAGGAATTAAAAAGGCTGCTCTTTAGGGAGTTTTTAGGTTTAAGGAAGATGTGAAAGAAGTACCAGAGTGAGAATGAAAGAGAGACAGAGAGAGATAGAGAGAGATAGAGAGAGATAGAGAGAGAGAGAGAGAGAGAGAGAGAGAGAGAGAAGACGGGAGTTTTTAAATTTAAGGAAGATGTAAATGAAGTACCAGAGTGAGGGAGAGAGAGAAAGAGAGAGAGAGCGAGAGAAATAAAGAAGGGAGTTTTTAGATTTAAGGTAGATATAAAAGAAGTACCAGAATGAGAGTGAGAGAGAGAAAGAGAGATGGAGAGAGACACATGGAGAGAGACACATGGAGAGAGAAATAAAGAAGGAGTTTTCAGATTTAAGGTAGATGTAAAAGAAGTACCAGATAAGAGCGAGAAAGACAAAGAGAGTGTGAGTTTGTGGCTCTGTGAAAGAGAAAGAAAGCAAAATGGAATGCGGGAACTATGTAATCTCTTGAATATATAGAAATTTTTACTAATACTTTATTTAGTTAGGCAAATCTGAGGATTTGTATAAAATATAGAAGACTAAAACAGAGATAGATAGAGAGGGAAAGTTAGAGTGAGAGAGAGGGGTGCATTCGCTTGAGCTAAACCGAGTATTTATAATTTTAATGTCGAAACCTATTATAAACTTTACACACTTGCTTTGACAGAATCTAAACAGCTCTCAAGTATGTAATTTCATAGAATTAAAAGAGATGTTAGTGGTATGTTTAGTATATTTAGTAAATGAGCAAACTGGATGGCATAACACTCATTTATCACTAAGCGTAGCACAACAAATGTGCTCTAAATTTAATCATATTTCAAATAGTTTCGCTCACTAAATTTTAAAAAATAAAAAACAAAAAATAAAAATAAAAATAAACTTTATTTTGTCAATTTTAAACAAAAAGTTATCAAACAGCATTTTAACTATATTATTTATAAATATGTGTATATAGTATAGAATATATATTATTTAGTATTTTAGGCACATGTGACAAGAAAGTTTTACGAAACAGAAAAAAACAACAACAACAACTTTCACTTAAAGAGGATGAATTGTTGTTGTTGTTGCTTTTCGGGCTTCCTTCACAATGCGTAACGATTTTTAATGAGTCGACTTAAGTTTCAGGCTAACACAAATTTTGCAACGCCTGCCAATATACATGAGGCCCGAACAGACGGCATTATGATTTTTATTGCTGTTGTCGCTGTTGTTGTTGTTGTTGTTTTAGCTGTGCGCTACTGTTGACCCTTAAATGTTATTTGCCTACTAATTTGTATACAACGAAAGTTGCAAAGTACCCGGCCTCAAACAAAGGCAAACAAACACACACACACACACACACACACACAGGGAAGAGAGTTAGTAGAGAGGGGAATGGTGTTGGTAAGTCATGGCAGGGGCAGGGCATGTCGTGTCCTGTCGTATCGTGTTGAGCTCGCACTGGCGCAGGCCAAGCACAAACAGCTTCCGTTTCCGCTTTCCTTTTTCGTAGCAGCTCGTCGGCAACTTGGGCTTGACACTCATCTGTTTTGCTGTGTGCGCAAGGGTTGCCGCCTCGCTGAACACTTGAGCAGAGCAACAAGAATAACAACAGCAGCAGCAGTAGCAGCAAGACATGGGAGGCGAGTGGGTGGGGCTGCAAAGATGTGGGCTAAATGTAGCAGAAAGCACTTCATAATTTAATTAGTGCTGTTGCCCGTTAGACATCTTCAGAGAGCGTATGTGTGTGTGTGTGTATGTGTGTGTTTACAGGTAGCGAGAAAAAACATTATTAATTATTATAATAAACAATTTTACGCACGTTGTGATAGTAACAACCGCAACAACAACAACAACAAACAGGTGAGACAGGTGTTTGTTGTGGGCGGCCCATGAGAATGATAGATATTCAGGCGTTAAAGTAGTTGGCCAAAAGGGCTGACGGGCTGATAATTAGTTACACGCAAGCCCAAAGCACTGTAAAAGGCAACAGACAGTGAGTGAGATGGAAGACAGAGAGCGAGAGAGAGAGAGAGGCTGAGGCAGCTCTTGTAGCCACTAAAAAGGCTCGAGCAAATAATTGAAAAAGCAAATGAAATATGCATGAAAAATGATGAAATATGAAGCATGTGGCATGCTTTAAGGCGTTGCGGCAAAGCTGTAAAGAGATGCAAGCCAAAAAGAGAGAGATGGAGAGAGAGGGAGTCAGCTAGAGTGGGACAAAGCATAACGCAACGAAACGTAACGATAGCAAAGCAAACACAAACTGAAAACTTAAAACAGAAAACAGAGA